>RCUC01155454.1:0-51180 GCA_003697995.1 Taxidea taxus jeffersonii
AAAAAAAAAAAAACAAAGTTGGTGGCATCACAATTCCCGACTTCAAGCTCTATTACAAAGCTGTCATCATCAAGACAGTATGGTACTGGCACAAAAACAGACACATAGATCAATGGAACAGAATAGAGAGCCCGGAAATAGACCCTCAACTCTATGGTCAACTAATCTTCGACAAAGCAGGAAAGAATATCCAATGGAAAAAAGACAGCCTCTTCAACAAATGGTGTTGGGAAAATTGGACAGCCATATGCAGAAAAATGAAATTGGACCATTTCCTTACACCACACACGAAAATAGACTCAAAATGGATGAAGGACCTCAACGTGAGAAAGGAATCCATCAAAATCCTTGAGGAGAACACAGGCAGCAACCTCTTCGACCTCAGCCGCAGCAACTTCTTCCTAGGAACAACGCCAAAGGCAAGGGAAGCAAGGGAAAAAATGAACTATTGGGACTTCATCAAGACCAAAAGCTTTTGCACAGCAAAGGAAACAGTCAACAAAACCAAAAGACAACTGACAGAGTGGAAAAAGATATTTGCTCCCAAATCAGATAAAGGGCTAGTATCCAAAATCTACAAAGAGCTTAGCAAACTCAACACCCAAAGAACAAATAATCCAATCAAGAAATGGGCAGAGGACCTGAACAGACATTTCTGCAAAGAAGACATCCAGATGGCCAACAGACACATGAAAAAGTGCTCCACATCACTTGGCATCAGGGAAATACAAATCAAAACCACCATGAGATACCACCTCACACCAGTCAGAATGGCTAAAATGAACAAGTCAGGAAATGACAGATGCTGGCGAGGATGTGGAGAAAGGGGAACCCTCCTACACTGTTGGTGGGAATGCAAGCTGGTGCAACCACTCTGGAAAACAGCATGGAGGTTCCTCAAAAAATTGAAAATAGAGATACCCTATGACCCAGCTATTGCACTACTGGGTATTTACCCTAAAGATACAAATGTAGTGATCCAAAGGGGCACGTGTACCCGAATGTTTATAGCAGCAATGTCCACAATAGCCAAGTTATGGAAAGAACCTAGATGTCCATCAACAGATGAATGGATAAAGAAGATGTGGTATATATATACAATGGAATACTATGTAGCCATCAAAAGAAATGAAATCTTACCATTTGCGACGACATGGATGGAACTAGAGCATATTATGCTTAGCGAAATAAGTCAACTGGAGAAAGACAACTACCACATGATCTCCCTGATATGAGGAAGTGGAGATGCAACGGGGGTGGGAGTTAAGGTGGTAGGAAAAGTAAAAATGAAAGAAGATGGGATCGGGAGGGAGAAAAACCAAAAGAGACTCTTAATGTCATAAAACAAACTGAGAGGGGTGGGGGGAAGAGGGGTTGGGAGAGGGTGGTGGGGTTACATTATATGTTTAAATAAAGCTTAAATAAATTAAAAAAAAACAAACCAAAAATAGATGCCAGAGTTAGTAAAATATCCAGTAATAGATTAAATATATAAACTTCACTCTCATATCTAAGATAACCATAAATAACACATAATAGAAAAATATTGCATTTAAAATAAAAAAAAATCATGAAGAATCATCCAAAAATAAATGTGTGGAAGTTACAAGTATTATTTGAACAGTTTTCAATTATATAAAATATTTCTTGAATTAAATAAGATGATATAACTTGATCTTGTACTTAAATACCTCAAAGGATTTCTAAGAAGTTGATTTTTAAGATGATAATAAATTTTTTCTCTTAAAAATTTATAAGGTGTTTGGAAAATGTATAGTAGAATAAAAACTTTTCACATAACTTATTGAAAGTCTTTATAAAAGTTAAAATTAAGCCTATCCCATACACAAGAATGGAAATAATCAATATTAGAGCAGAGTTCAAGAAGATAGAAGCCAGAGATAGAGTGGAACACATCAATGAAACTAGAAGCTGGTTTTTTGAAAGAATCAATAAGATCAATAAACCATTGGCCAAAATAATCCAAAAGAAAAGAGAGAGGACCCAAATTAATAAAATTATGAATGAAAAGGGAGAGATCACAACTAACACCAAGGAAATAGAAACAGTAATCAGAAATTATTATCAACAGTTATATGCCAATAAGTTAATCAACCTGGAAGATATGGATGCATTCCTGAAAACTAAAAACTTCCAAAACTGAATTAGGAAGAAATTGACAAGCTGAAAAGACCAATATCTAGTAAAGAGATCTAAGTAGTGATCAAAAACCTCCCAAAAAAACAAGAGCCCAGGACCTGACAGATTTCTTGGAGAATTCTACCAAACATTCAAAGATGAAATACCTATTCTCCTGAAGCTGTTTCAAAAAATAGGAACAGAAGGAAAAGTTCCAGACTCTTTTTATGAAGCCAGCACTACCCTGATCCCTAAACCAGGCAAAGACCCCACCAAAAAGGAGAATTTAAGATCAATATCCCTGATGAATGTGGATGCCAAGATTCTCAACAAGATCCTAGCTAATAGGATCCAACAGTACATTAAAAAGTTTATCCACCATGACCAGGTGGGATTTATCCATGGGATGCAATATTCACAAATCCATGGGATGGTTCAATATTTGCTAATCAATCAATGTGATAGAACAAATCAGTAGGAGAAGAGAGAAGAACCACATGGTCCCTTCAACTGATGCAGAAAAAACATCTGACAAGGTACAGCATCCATTCCTGATTGAAACTCTTCAAAATATAGGGATAGAGGGAACATTCCTCAACTTCATAAAATCTATCTATGAAAAACCCACAGCGAATATCATCCTCAATGGGGAAAAGCTGACAGCCTTCTCTTTGAGATCAGGAACATGACAAGGATGTCCATTCTCGCCACTGTTGTTCAACATAGTACTAGAAGTCCTAGCAACAGCAATGAGACAATGAAAAGAAATAAAATGTACTCCAATTGGCAAAGAAGAAGTCAAAATCTCTCTTCACAGAAGACATGATACTTTATATGGAAAACCCAAAAGACTCCACCCCCAAACTACTAGAACTCATGCAGCAATTCAGTGATGCGGCAGGATACAAAATCAATGTACAGAAAACAATTGCTTTCTTATACAATAACAATGAGCATATAGAAAGGGAAGTTAGAGAATTGATTCCATTTACTATAACACCAAGAACCATAAGATACTGGAATAAACCTAAAAAGAATCTGTACATGAGGAACTACAGAAATTTCTTCATGAAATAAATTGAAGAAGACACAAAATGATGGAAGAGCATTCCATGCTCATGGATCAGAAGAATAAACATTGTTAAAATGTCTATACTGCCTTGAGTAATCTATACTTTCATTGTTATCCCCGTCTAAATTCCACTTGTATTTTTTAAAGAGCTGAAAAACAATCCTAAAATTTGTATGGAATCGAAAGAGACCCAGAATTGCTAAGGAAAAGTTGAAAAAGAAAAACAAAGCTGGGGGCATCATATTGCCTATTTCCAAGCTTTACTACAAAGCTGTGATCACCACGACAGCATGATACTGGCACAAAAACAGACACATAGACCAGTGGAACAGAGTAGAAAGTCCAGATATGGACCCTCAACTGTATGGTCAAATAATCTTCTACAAAGCAAGAAAAAATATATAGTGGAAAAAAGACAGTCTTTTCAATAAATGGTGCTGAGAAAATTGGATGGCTACCTGTAGAAGAATGAAACTTGACCATTTTCTTACACCATACCCCAAAATAAACTCAAAATGGATCAAAAACCTCAATGTGAGGCAGAATCTATCAAAATCCTAGAGGAGAACATAGGCAGTAGCCTCTTCAACATTGGCCACAGCAACTTCTTTCAAGACATGTCTCCAAAGGCAAAGGAAACAAAAGTGAAAATGAACTTTTGGGACTTCATCAAGATCAAAAGTTTCTGCACACCTTAGAAAACAGTCAACAAAACAAAGAGACAACCCACAGAATGGGAGAAGATATTTGCCAATGACACTACAGACAAAGGGCTCATATCCAAGATCTATAAAGAACTCCTCAAACTCAACACACACAAAACAGATAATCACGTAAAAAGTGGGCAGAAGACATGGACACTTCTCCAAAGAAGACATACAAATGGCTAACAGACACATGAAGAAATGTTCCCCATCATTAGCCATCAGGGAGACTCAAATGAAAACCACATTGAGATACCACCTTACACCAGTTAGAATGGCCAAAATTAACAAGACAGCAAACAACATGTGTTGGAGGGGATGTGGAGAAAGGAGAACCCTCTTACATAGTGGTGGGAGTGCAAGTTGGTGCAGCTACTTTGGAAAACAGTGTGGAGTTTCCTTAGGGAATTAAAAATAGAGCTTCCGTATGACCCTGCAATTGCACTACTGTGTATTTACCCCCAAAGATACAGATGTAGTGAAAAGCAGGGCCATCTGTACCCCAATATTCATAGCAGCAATGGCCACAGTCACCAAACAGTGTAAGGAGCCAAGATACCTTTCAACAGATGAATGGATGAAGAAGATATGGTTCATATATACAATGGAGTATTATGCCTCCAGCAGAAAGGATGAATTACCCAACTTTTATATCAACATGGACAGGACCGGAAGAGATTATGCTGAGTGAAATAAATGAAGCAAAGACAGTCAAGTATCATATGGTTTCACTTCCTTGTGGAGCATAAAGAATAACACGGAGGACATTGGGAAATGGAGAGGAGAATTGATTTGGGAGAAATCGGAGCAGGAGACAAACCATGAGAGACTGTGAATTTTGAGAAACAAACTGAGCATTTTGGAGGCGTAGGGGTGGGGGGTTGTGTGAGCCTGGTGGTGGGTATTAAGGAGGGCACGTATTGCATGGAGCACTGGGTGAGGTGCATAAACAATGAATTTTGAAACACACATACACACACACACACAAATTAAGGTAAAAAATAAATAAATAAAAGTTACAATAATCAAACACATGCTACTGAGAAAAAAAGAAAAATCAGAGGATTAATGAATGATAGTTGAGGAGTATACAATGTCTCTCCTGAACCTCCAGCTTGCTGACTGCAGATCTTAGGATTTGTCAGCCTCCATAACTGAATGAGCCAGTACCCTATAATAAATTTTTTCTCTATACATATATATCCAATTAATTCTGTTTCTCTGGAGAACCCTGACTAAAACAAAGGTCATGGCTCAAAAAGGGACAAAGAATTCATCATAGCTGATAAAGTAAATAATCTTTCAAAATAATCAAATATAAATATAATTGATAGTTCAAAAGGAGAATTTAGTATACTTAACTCGCAGTATATGTAAATACATTTCATAGTATAATGAGAACAGCAAATCATTTCCTAATCATTTTAGAAAGAATTGTTTGTATTCTCACTGAAAAGACATTCCAAATGATGCCGAATTCTTTTTTTAAAGATTTTATTTATTTATTTGACAGGCAGAGATCACAAGTAGGCAGAGAGGCAGGCAGAGAGATAGGAGGAAGCAGGAAGCAGGTTCCCTGCCGAGCAGAGAGCCCAATGAGGGGTTTGATCCCAGAACCCCGGGACCATGACCCAAACCGAAGGCAGAGGCTTTAACCCACTGAGCCACCCAGGTGCCCTGATGTCAAAATCTTAATGTGGGAAAGAAAAAAACATAATTACTTATGAAGAAAACCTACGTAGTGCTTGGCATTAGCTTATATATGTAAGGAGTTGAGAAAAGGTCAAATCTGCCCTTACAACAAAAAATGAGAGGGCAAAGTAAAAGTCATTGGCTTTTCTTAGGCCTATCAGTGAACTGAGATCACAGGGAAAACCACCAATGGGAAAATCTGTAAGGACACATCTACAGGGAAAAATAGGACCTGAGCATTTGCTTAATTGGGGCAGATGCACCTCAACTCCTTATAAGCTGTTGAGATATGGAAGCAGCAGTTCGACAAACTGCTAGAGGTTGAGTCTGGGGTAGTTTGAGAGGGAGAAACTCTTTTTGGTACTTCTATCATTTCCTCGTGTTTTCAAAGGCTTTTCCTCCAGGAATTCCATCAGAGTCTCACTGGGAGAATGAAAAGAATCTAGAGATGGAGGCACCTGGGTGGCTCAGTGGGTTAAGCCTCTGCCTTAGGCTCAGGTCATGATCTCAGTCAGGGTCCTGGGATTGAGCCCCACATGAGGCTTTCTGCTCAGCAGGGAGCCTGCTTCCCTGTTCTCTCTGCCTGCCTCTCTGCCAACTTGTGATCTCTCTCTCTCTGTCAAATAAATAATTAAAATCTTCAAAAAAAAAAAAAAAAAAAGGAATCCAAAGACAGTTCTTCAATAGCACTGGCTGGGAGGGGAAGAGCAACCACCATGAAATCCACCCAGTCCCTTCCTCTTGATGAACAAGGTCTTACTTTGCAGGGAAAAGACATCACAAAATGCACTAATGAAATATTGCAGGCTGGGGATGGGAACTCCACCCAGCCCCGGCCTCCCTATTTCAACTAAGGGGTGGTGGGAGAGCCTTAATTTTTTTTTTTCCTAGAAATAAAATGGGAAAAGTGGAGGATACCTGCTGGAGCTAGAGAAGGTATTAGAAGTAAAAAAGTTCTACCCCTGGGGAAGGACAAAAATACTTATGAAGACCATAAACCCCAAGACAGGCCAATGTGTACTCCAAAGGCTGAAACTAAATCAGAAGAAACCTTCTCAAATGCTCTACTACCGGGCTAAAAAACCTTCAGTAATAATAATGCACTGTTCCTAGGACAGTCCTTTAAACAGAGTATGGAATTAAGAATATTTTATGAAAGATAATGAAATAAAGAAAAGAGGAATATAGAAAAATAATACAGAACACTCTAATGTTACAATAGTAAGGAACTAAAAAGAATGTTGAGTTTATTCCAGATGAAAGATACATATATCAAACAGAAGTATGAAAAAGTGTGACTTCTCTGGAATCCTGGATAGAGTATGTGTGGCCTGAATAAAATAGTATTATAGAAAAATATGAATTTTGTATGCATGTGCAAAAAAATCAGACTAGGGTCACTTTATTCTGTGTTTGAGTGCAATGCCTTGCTCACAGGGTATAGAACAATTAATCTTTGTGGTGGAGAAAACTGGCTGCCTACCTCTTACGTCCATTTTATGTAGTATAGATTTGATGTTGGGAAGTGGTTGCTCAAGGAGGAATTACATTTTATGTCCTCTATAAGTAGGTACAGTTGATGTGACTTCAACAGGCCAAGTGAGTAAAAAAGAATTAATTGGTAGGAAGAATAATGGCCCCACGAAGATTTCTATGTCTTAATCTCCAGAACCTGTGGATATGTCAGGTTACATGGCAAAGGGGAAATTTAGGCTGCAAGTGGAATTAAGGTCCCTAATCAGCTGACCTTAAGGAGACTATTCTGGGATAAGCAGGTGGGGTCAATGTAATCACAAGCTTTCTTAAAATGGGGAAGAAGGAAGCTGAAAAGTCAGAATTAGTGTCATGGGATCTTAAGAAGGACTTCCTTCCCTCTTGCTTGCTTTGAAAATGAACTGGGGCTATCAGACAGGATTGCAGGTAACTTCTAGCAACTAGTATTTTTACTCTATAGAATGTAATTCAACTCCATTAGGACTTATTGTTTGCATTACTATAAAAAAATTGTGTTGGTTTAAGCCAAAAGTTTGTAGTAACTTGGTACAACAGAAATAAGAAATTAATATAAGGTGTTATGTCACTTTGAAGCCAAAATAATTTGAAGAGTAGATGTGCTTTCTTTCTCCATTGTCTCTTTTCTCTTTTTTGGTGATCTTGGAAATTAAGTGTTGAATATGTGGGGACCACGAGCTGGTGTCTGAAAGACGTCCTTCTGAATATTTGTTTGGACTTTGTTATGAGTGAGACATGCATATCGATTTTGTTAAGTCTACAAAGAGTATTTAATTACCTTATTTATTAGAACTATCACCCCACTACCCAGTTTTTCCATGGCTTAGCTAATTTCAGTTAGGAAAATAATATTGGAAAAGGCATAGATCTAAAACTAAAATTCCAGTAAAATATTTTAATGGATAAAATATTACCATCTAAATATGAAATCATTTTGAGTTAAACAGTTTTGGCCTACAGCTTAAATAAGCAGAAAATCCTTTTGGTAGAAGTCACATGAGAGAAAAAGCTAGAGATCTCAGTAAAGTTAAAGTTAAGAAATAAAACAATTGGCTATAAAGTGATACACACACCTGAAGTACTAGCAATACTTTTAAAATTAGGTATTTTATAAAGACTGTGTGTTTTATTCATTGTTTTTCCTCAAGGTTAACTTAGATTACTAAAGTTTAATAATGATGTTATTTTAATAATACTTACATTTCCTAGAACCAAGCTTTATTAGTATTACACATTACTGCTTTAAAGGACAAACTTGTCCTCAGGCAGTATTAAATAACCCAGCTTTCATTGTACTGTTGTAAACAATACAGGACCTTATCATATATTCAAGATAATTTTAAGCTTAACAGGAACTATCAGTTGTGTTTGGGGACAAGTTTTATTTGCAATACTTTTTGTTTATAAATATGAATATTTCATATCTCATTTTTTTGTTGACTGGGGTATAAAATAAATGTCTACATTTTCTACCATGCTCTCATTTCCACATAAAAACAAATAGTTTCAGGCAACATATGAACAATCAATGGAAAGACTTTAACTTACCCTTTGATACTAAAATGATACTAACCCAACATTAAAACTTTGGCTATCACATCATTGATAGCTCTCTCACATAAATAAGCTCCAAATCCACAACCAGTAACCACCCCCCACCGAACACACAATTTTAAGTTACAGTCCATATATAGGCATTTCAGATAACTGGCTAAGGACAACAATGACAAAAAACTTATCAAACATGGTGAACTAGGGAGTCCTTGTTGTAATCCAATTTTGACATGCAGAAGAATATATTGAAGAGATGGTTTTAGGTATCATTTGATGCCTAAGGGAGGAAAATGTAAAATGGAATGTAACAAAATGAAAAAAAAAGTGAGTTTACAAGGGAAAGAGCCAAGTGTCATGCTCTGGTGTTACTATTACAGGACTACCAAATTTGCATTCTTATGGAAACATATCATCTGTAACCAAAAAACCATCTCTGCAAAACAATATTGCCAAGGGGTCCCTTAATTTTAAACTTAAATACATAGAGAGTTTAAAGCCACCTGTTGAAAATACCTAAAGCTAGTCATATTAGACCAAGGAGTTTATGGGGTTACACCAGAACACTCAGTGTTATAAAGAAAAATGTTAAAATTCATTGTGAAGATTTTCTAATGTTATAAAAACAGCAAAATATGCCAGTCCCTTTATCTCTAATCGTTTAATTGTAGAGTAAATCATGTTGTTCTGTTTTCAGCATTTAATTTTTAAATTAGCTCTTGGCTGCAGTGTCCTTGATTACAGAACTTAATTAGCTATGCCTGTTGAAGAGAATTATGCTATATACAGGATACATGATCACATGGAAAAGCTTCATAGAAGCAATCAGAGTCATAGTGAAGCTTGGTTGAATTCTAAAATGTGGAAGAATAGTTGTGAAATGAGCTGTATTTAGAGACAGAAGATTCAAAGAAGAAAGCTACATTAAAATAAAATTAGAGGGGCACCTGGGTGGCTCAGCCTATTAAGGGTCTGACTTCAGCTCAGGTCATGATCTCAGGGTCCTGTGATCGAGCCCTGCATATCTGGCTGCTCACTCAATGGGGAGTCTGCTTCTCCCTCTGCCTCTGCCCCTCCCCCTGCTTGTGATTTCTCTTTCTCTCAAATAAATAAAAATTTAAAAACAATAAAAAATAAATAAAACAAAATTAGATGGGTCTATGTAGGCAAATATTTTGAATGACTGGGAATACTGAGTTTTAGAAAAACAAATTAATATTAACTTCTGTTGTATTTGTTAATTAATAGATTGACAACATGAAGACTCTTTATGTGTCAAATTAGGGGGAAAATTCAAGTTTTTCTGCTTATCTATTGGCTTAAAAAAAGGATACTTGTATAAATTGTGTAAACATGTTCTTTGTGTTTTCACTAGTCAATAATGATAGCTTTTAATCTTCCCATACCATGCAAATTATAGAAATGCAAACAAGTTTGCAGTAGGGAACAATAGCTAAGCCAGAAATGGCTTTTCAACAATATCTTATAAAGTGTGTGAGTTCAGGAGAGGAGTCAAGATGGTGGAGGAGTAGCAGCTGAGATGACATCAGGCAGGAGGAAATCTGTTAGATAGCTTATCAAACCATTCCAAACACCTAAAAATCTAATAGGAGATCAAAGAGAAGAAGAGCAGCAATTATAGAGACAGGAAATCGACCACTTTCTGAAGGGTAGGGCCTGTGGAGAAGTGAATCCAAAGTGACAGGAAGATAGCACGAGGGGAGGGGCTGGCTCCTGGCAAGTGGTGGGGCAATGGAGCACAAAATCAGAACTTTTAAAAGTCTGCTCCAGAGACTAAGTGGGGGTGGAGCCTTGCGGGGACAGTGTGATCTCAGGTCCCCTGGGATCACAGAAGGTTTGGGGGTGTCTGAGTGTCGCAGAGCTTTCAGGTATTAGAGTGGGGAGCTAGCTACAGAGACAGAGCTGAGGAGTGAGCTCTCTACTCAGGGTTACCTTAAACTGTGATCTGAGGCACAATCAGACCACTGCTCCTTGAGCAGGGACCACACAAGTGGCAGATCCATGGAGACCCCCCCCCCCCGGAAGAATGGCAGGGATCTGCTGGGTTTGGGGAACTCCAGGCGGGGCTGTGGGCCAGAGACAGAGATGCTTGGTCACAGGCTGGGTGAGCTGAGTGCAGCAGGATGACCAGGGAGACGGGAGTGATTGAGAGCTTTTCTCTGAGGACACACTGAGGAGTGGAGCCCCGAGTTCTCGGCTCCTCCAGGCCAGAGATTGGGAGACCAACATTTTCATTCCCATCCTCCAGAGCTCTACAGAAAGAGTTCAAGGAACAAAAGCTCCCAAGAATGAACTGGAGCAGATTACTTAGCCTGTCCCCAGGCAAGGTGGAAGCAGTTCTGCTTCAGGAAAAGACACATGAGAATCACTATAACAGGGCCCTCCTCCTGGAAGGTCAGCAAGAACATCCAGTCAAGACCAAGCTCACCGATCAAGGAGAACAGCAGAATTCCAGAAGAGGGGAAAGCAAAGCATGGAATTCATGGCTTTCTCACTGTGATTCTTTAGTCTTGCAAATTTAATTAAATTCTTTTTAATTTTATTTTTTCCTTATCCTAATGTTTTTAAACGTTTACTCTTTCCTCTTTTAATGTCTTTTTAACTAATTTATCTTAACAATACCTTTCTTAAAAAAATCTTTTTCAATCTTCATTATTATGAAGTATTGTATCCTTCATTATATATAACTTTATTTTTTGTACACACAAGGTTTGTTCTTCTAAAAAATTTTTGGATACAACTTCTTCTAATAGATTAAATTATAATTAAATCTAGCACAGGGTTTTGTTCTAGTTTCCAGCCTGAGCAAATTATCTCCACTATCTTTTTCTTTCTTTTCCCAACCAACTTATCAACTCCTTTTTTAGAGTTTTTTAAAATATTCATCTTTATAGTCATATTTCATCCCTTCATCATATTTACCCTTATTTTTGTGTATATATATAACATATATATATATATTTTTCTTTCTTTAAAAGAAAATTCTTTAAATTTTGTGTATATATAGGGACGCCTGGGTGGCTCAGTTGGTTAAGCAGCTGCCTTCGGCTCAGGTCATGATCCCAGCATCCTGGGATCAAGTCCCACATCGGGCTCCTTGCTCGGCAGGGAGCCTGCTTCTCCCTCTGCCTCTGCCTGCCTCTCTGTCTGCCGGTGTGCGCACGCACGCTCTCTCTCTCTCTCTAACAAATAAAAAAAAAAAATTGTGTATATATATATATATATATATACCATATATATATTTTTTTTTCTTTAAAATTTTTGTGTATATATATACTATATATATATATGTATATATATATATATTTTCTTTCTTTAAAATTTTGGGAGGTAGTTTCTTCTAAGAGAACAAAATACTCCTCAAATTAGTGGGTGGCTCTGTTCTGTTCACCAGACTAATATATATATTATCTTTTTTATTTTTTTAATTTTTTGAACTTCTTTTTACACCCTTTCTTCTCCTGATTTGGGGTCTCTTCTGATTTGGTTAGTGCACATTTTTCTGGAGTCTTTGTCACGATTTTAGTATTTTATTCTCTTGTTCATATATTCTTATCTGGATAAAATGACAAGGTGGAAAAACTCACCACCAAAAAAAGAAAAAGAGGCAGTACGAAAGACGAAGGACCTAATCAATACAGACGTTGGTAATATGTCAGATCTAGAGTTCAGAATGATGATTCTCAAGCTGCTAACTGGGCTCGAAAAAGGCATGGAAGATATTAGAGAAACCCTGTCCAGAGAAATAAAAGCACTTTATGGAGAAATAAAAGAACTAAAATCTAACCAAGCTGAAATTAAAAAAAAAAAAAAAGCTGTTAATGAGGTGGTATAAAAAATGGAGGCTCTTACTGCTAGGATAAATGGGGCAGAAGAGATAATTAGTGATATAAAAGACCAAATGATGGAGAATAAAGAAGCTGAGCAAAAGAGAGACAAACAACTACTGGACCATGAGAGAAGAATTCGAGAGATAAAGGATACCGTAAGATGAAACAACATTAGAATAATTGGGATTCCAGAAGAAGAAGAAAGAGAGAGAGGGGATAGAAGGTATATTGGAGTAAATTATTGTAGAGAATTTCTCTAACATGGCAAAGGAAACAAACATCAAAATCCAGGACGTGCAGAGAACCGCCTCAAAATCAGTAAGAAAAGTTCCACATCCCATCATCTAAAAGTAAAATTTACAGGTCTTAGTGACAAAGAGAAAAATCCTGAAAACAGCCTGGGACAAGAAGTCTGTAACACACAATGGTAAAAATATTAAATTTTCATCAGACTTATCCACAGAGACCTGGCAGGCCAGAAAGAACAGTCATGATATATTCAGAACACTAAACGAGAAAAACATGCAGCCAAGAATACTTTATCCAGCTAGGTTATCATTGAAAATAGAAGGAGAGATAAAATGCTGTCAGGACAAACAAAAACTAAAATAATTTGTAAACACCAAACCAGCTCTATAGGAAATATTGAAAGGGGTCCTCTAAGCAAAGAGAGACCCTAAAAGTAGTAGACCAGAAAGGGACAGAGACAATATACAGTAACAGTCACCTTACAGGCAATACAATGGCACTAAATTCATATCTCTCAATAGTTACCCTGAATGTAAATGGGCATTTGCCCCAATCAAAAGACACAGCGTATCAGAATGGATAAAAAATAAGACCCATCAATATGCTGCCTACAAGAAACTCATTTTAGACCCAAAGACACCTCAGGATTTAAAGTGAGGGGGTGGAAAACAATTTACCATGCTAATGGGCATCAAAAGAAAGCTGGGGTGGCAATCCTTATATCAGATCAATTAGATTTTAAGCCAAAGACTATAATAAGAGATGAGGAAGGACACTTCATCATACTCAAAGGGTCTGTCCAACAAGAAGATCTAACAATTGTAAGTATCTATGCCCCTAACATGGGAGCAGCCAACTATATAAACCAGTTAAAAACAAAATCAAAGAAACACATTGACAATAATACAATAATAGTAGGGGACTTTAACACATCCCTCACTGAAATGGACAGATCATCCAAGCAAAAGATCAACAAGAAAATAAAGGTCTTAAATGACACACTGGACCAGATGGACATCAGAGATATATTCAGAACATTCCATCCCAAAGCAACAGAACACACATTCTTCTCCAGTGCACATGGAACATTCTCCAGAATATATCACATCCCAGGTTACAAAACAGGTCTCAAACCAGAACCAAAAGATTGGAGTCATTTCCTGCATATTTTCAGACCACAATGGTCTGAAGCTAGAATTCAATCACAAGAGGAAATTTGGAAAGAACTCAAATACATGGAGGATAAAGCACATCCTACTAAAGAAAGAATGGTCAACTAGGAAATTAAAGAATAATTGAAAAAAATCATGGAAACAAATGAAAATGAAAATACAAAGATTCAAAATCTGTGGGATACAGTAAAGGCTGTCCTGAGAGGAACATATATAATGATACAAGACTTTCTCTAGAAACAAGAGAGGTCTCAAATCTAACTCTACACCTAAAGGAGGTGGAGAAAGAACAGCAAAGAAAGCTTAAACCCAGCAGGAGAAGAGAAATAATAAAGATCAGAGCAGAAATCAATGAAACAGAAACCAAAAGAACAGTGCAACAAATCTATGAAACTAGGAGTTGTTCTTTGAAACAATTAATAAGATTGATAAACCCCTGGCCAGACTTGTCAAAAAGAAAGGAGAAAGGACCCAAATAAATAAAATCCTGAATAGAATGAAAGAAATAAAATGAAAAAATAAATAAATCAAATGAAAGATGAGAGATCACAACCAACCCCAAAGAAATACAAACAATTATAAGAACATATTATGAGCAACTCTATGCCAACAAATTTGACAATCTGGAAGAAATGGATGCTTTCCTAGAGACATATAAACTGCCAAAACTGAACCAGGATGAAATGGAAAATCTGAACAGACCCATAACCAGTAAGGAGATTAAACAGTCATCAAAAATCTCCCAACAAACAAGAGCCCAGGGCCAGATGGCTTCCCAGGGGAATTCTACCAAGCATTTAAAGAATAATTAATTCCTATTCTCCTGAAACTGTTCCAAAAAATAGAAATGGAAGGAAAACTTCCAAACTCATTTTATGAGGCCAGCTTTACCTTGATCCCCAAACCAGACAAAAATCCCATTAAAGAAGAGAATTATAGAGCAATATCCTTGATGAACACAGATGCAAAAATTCTCATGAAAATACTAGCCGATAGGATCCAACAGTACATTAAAAGGATTATTCACCACGACCAAGTGGGATTTATTCCTGGGCTGCAAGGTTGATTCAACATCCACAAATCAATCATTGTGATAAATACATTAATAAAAGAAGGAACAAGAACCATATGATACTCTCAATAGATGCTGAAAAAGCATTTGACAAAGTACAACATCCTTTCCTGATCAAAACTCTTCTAAGTGTAGGGATAGAGGATACATACCTCAATATCATCAAAGCCATTTATGAAAAACTCACAGCAAATATAATTCTCAGTGGAGAAAAACTGAGAGCTTTTCCAGTAAGGTCAGGAACACGGCAGGGATGTCCATTATCACTACTGCTATTCAACATAGTACTAGAAGTCCTAGCCTCAGCAATCAGACAACAAAAAGAAATTAAAGGCATCCAAATAGGCAAAAACGAAGTCAAATTATCACTCTTTGCAGGAGATATGATACTTCATATGGAAAACCCAAAAGACTCCACCCCAAATCTGCTTGATCTTGTATAAGAATTCAGTAAAGTGTCAGGATATAAAATCAATGCACAGAAGTCAGTTGCATTTCTATACAACAACAAGAAGACAGAAGAAAGAGAAATTAAGGAATCAATCCCATTTACAACTGCACCCAAAACCATTAGATACCTAGGAATAAACCTAACCAAAGAGACAAAGAATCTATACTCAGAAAACTATAAGGTACTCATGAAAGAAATTGAGGAAGACACAAAGAAATGGAAAAATGTTCCATGCTCATGGATTGGAAGAACAAATATTGTGAAAATGTCTATGCTACCTAAAGCAATCTACACATTTAATGCAATCCCTATCAAAATCCCATCCATTTTTTTCAAAGAAATGAAACAAATAATCCTAAAATTTATATGGAACCAGAAAAGACCCCAAATAGCCAGAGGAATGTTGTAAAAGAAAGCCAAAGCCGGTGGCATCACAATTCCAGACTTCAAGCTCTATTACAAAGCTGCAATCATCAAGACAGTAGGGTACTGGAACAAAAACAGACACATAGATCAATGGAACATAATAGAAAGCCCAGATATAGACCCTGAACTCTATGGTCAGGTAAACTTGGACAAAACAGGAAAGAATGTCCAATGGAAAAAGGACAGTCTCTTCAACAAATTGTGTTGAGAAAATTGGACAGCCACATGCAGAAAAATGAAGTTGGACCATTTCCTTACACCACACATGAAAATAGACTCAAAATGGATGAAGGACCTCAATGTGAGAAAGGAATCCATCAAAATCCTTGAGGAGAACACAGGCAGCAACCTCTTTGACCTCAGCCGCAGCAACTTCTTCCTAGAAACATCACAAAAGGCAAAGGAAGCAAGGGTAAAAATGAACTATTGGGACTTCATCAAGACCAAAAGCTTTTGCACAGCAAAGGAAACAGTCAACAAAACCAAAAGACAACTGACAGAGTGGAAAAAGATATTTGCAAACGACATATCAGATAAAGGGCTAGTATCCAAAATCTACAAAGAGCTTAGCAAACTCAACACCCAAAGAACAAATAATCCAATCAAGAAATGGGCACAGGACATGGACAGACATTTATGCAAAGAAGACATCCAAATGGTCAACAGACACATGAAAAAGTTTACCACATCACTCTGCATCAGGGAAATACAAATCAAAACCACAATGAGATACCACCTCACACCAGTCAGAATGGGTAAACTTAACAAGTCAGGAAATGACAGATGCTGGCAATGACACAGAGAAAGGGGAACCCTCCTACACTGTTGGTGGGAATGCAAGCTGGTGCAACCACTCTGGAAAACAACATGGAGTTCCCTCAAAAAATTGAAAATAGAGCTATGCTACAACCCAGCAATCGCACTACTGGTTTTATCCTAAAGATACAAATGTAGTGACCCGAAGGGGCATGTGCACCCAAATGTTTACAGCAGCAATGTCTACAATAACCAAACTGTGGAAAGAACCTAGATGTTCATCAACAGATGAATGGATAAAGAAGAAGTGGTATATATATACAATGGAATACTATGCAGCCATCCAAAGAAATGAAATCTTGCCATTTACGATGACATGGATGGAACTAGAGGGTATTTGGCTGAGCAAAATAAGTCAATCAGCAAAAGGCAATTATCATATGATCTCCATGATATGAGGAAGTTGAGAGGGAATGTGTTGGGTTTGGGGAGTAGGAAAGGAATAAAGGAAACAAGATGAGATCAGGAGGGAGACAAACCATAAGAGACTCTTTTTTTTTTAAATTTTTATTTATTAGTTAGGGGGAGAGAGAGAGAGAGCGAGCGAGCACAGACAGAGAGGCAGGCAGAGGCAGAGGGAGAAGCAGGCTCCCTGCCTAGCAAGGAGCCCGATGTGGGACTCGATCCCAGGATGCTGGGATCATGACCTGAGCCGAAGGCAGCTGCTTAACCAACTGAGCCACCCAGGCGTCCCCCATAAGAGACTCTTAATCTCACAAAACAAACTGAGGGTTGCCAGGGGAAGGGGTGTAAGGAGAGGGTGGTGTTATGGACATGGGTGAAGGTATGTGCTATGGTGAGTGCTGTGAAGTGTGTAAACCTGGCAATTCATGTACCCCTGGGGCCAACAATTCATTATTGGTTAATAACAAAGTAAAAAAAAAAATTTAAAAAGTGGATGAGTTCACAGAGCTAATCACACCTAGGAAAATATTTTTTTCTCTGAATAGTTCATGAAAACTTGTTTTACATCTTAGCCAAACATAAATACTCAATATAGAATTCCAAAAGGATCCAGAAATGTAAAACAATCAAGAGATTATATAACATAAAAAATGTGTTTTGGATAGCTCAAGTGAAGTAAAAAGGCAGTTACAACAGATAATATGCATTTTTTAAAAATTCTGAGCACAATGAGAGAGAAGGTAGAGTTGGTACCTCAGTAGTCATTTCTCCAAATTAGTTTCAAGTTTGTTATTCATATAATGTAAGGTAGCTTTTGATGTTGAAGTAAATAAACTTTATTCAGCATACAAAAAGTTTAAGAAGGTGAAAAGAATGAAGTTTTCCACAGAGCTCACAGGCAGTTAACAGCACAGTAGTCAAAAATGTATCATCCTATTACAGAGGGAGAATGGAGCACAGGGAATGGTGTAGTAACAACAGTCCAATATGCCACAGGGTTGGTGTTCTAGGTACCTCATAAGCAAGAAGAGAATCTGCTTTTAATAATCACTATATAAGGGGCACAGAGAAAGAATGTTGACATTATACAGAATACCACATCTTGTCTTGTTATGCCTACTTACATGCCTAGTGCAGTCCACTAAAATGTGAGCACAGCGGAGACAAGTCTTATCTGTTTTGTTCCTAGAAAAATGCCTGGCGTGTCAAAGGTATTCAGTAAACATTTATGACTGACCTAATGAGAAGGGAAGAACACATTAGAAGGTAGAGAAGATGAGGGCAGAATCTGAACCAAGGAAACAAGTCTAGAGCAGAATAGCCCTGTGTTTAAAAAAACAAATATTCAGAATTTCCAAATGTGAAGGTAGGCTGAAAATAGCAGAGCATATTAGGTGTAAAAAAGAAAAAAAAATGTTTCTGTGGTCTCAATTTCTAGAAGGTGGCTTATAATCTATACATTTTTAATGCATTTTTATACATTAGAGGAGAAATAAGATAGAAAATGCAACAAATTTTCTAAATCTCACTACCTTCTGTACAATTAAAAAAATTATATAGGAAATATAGTGTATAAATTGTAAGAACACATTTCAATGTTTCTTTCCTAAAGGGAATATATCTGTGTAAACAGCCATCCATGTGGAGAGGAACATTATCAGAATGACTGAAACCCGCTCATGATTCCACAGTATAAGTACTTCCTGACTACTAAATAAGTACTATAAGCACTATCCTGACTACTAAATCACTGGGTTAGTTTTTATTACCTTTGAACTACATATATAAGTACAGAATAATTATCTTGTATCTGTTTCTTTGACCCAAAATTACATGTGTGGGAGATATCTATTTTGTTGATAGCCATAGTTTGTTCATTTTCTTGTTGTATGGTATTATAATCCATAAATACATAATTTATCATTAATTTGTGAATACATGGATTGCTGCTATAAACATTTTGGCACTTTTTTGTATATTCTGGGAAGTATAAATCTAAGAATGGTGTTGGGTCACACAGATATGCATTTTTATTTAAACTTTATTGCTAGAGTATATATGGAAGAAAATGTAAAAATTTCCAAAAAAATGTAAGATGTCCAAAATTTTCCAAAATGCTTCTGCCAATTTACCATCCAGTATCAGAAAATGGGTTGTTTTATAAACTAAAACTTCACTTTTTAAGAAACCAGTCTGATGAATGTTTAATATTGTTAACTTTTACTATATTGCAAACTACTCTAACACATTGGCCTTACTTTCTAAACAACAACCATTGTTTTGAAATGAGTATAATTACTTTGGGCTGAATGACTCTTTTGGTCTCAGCTGGTTCACTAATGCTTCTGCAGAAAGGTGCCAGTTTGAGGTGGTTGTTTGAGCAGGTTGATCAGGGATGCCCGTAGCTGGGACAGCTTGTCTTGGTTCCATGTGGTCTGGCATTATCTAATAGGGTAGGCTGAGTTTTTACATGGCAACTGTTTTACAGGATCTTGAGTGATAATGAAAATATGCAAAATTTATTGAGGCCCAAATTCTGAGCTGGCACAATACCCTTCTAATTCATTTTATTGGCTAAAGCAAGTAGCAAGACAAGGACAGAGGAAAGTCTGGGGAAATCGACTTCATTTTTCTGACATAGTTTTTTAAACTTACATTGCCAGGGAACAGGCCTGCAAGAATGGGGATAAGTACAGCCAACTTCATGAGCCATCTACAAGAGTAGCAGTATCTAATTGCAATTCAATGTTCATTTCCCTCATGAGTAACGTGGTTGATCACCATTTCCTATGATTTTATTGTCTTTAAAAATAGCCTATAAAATACCTATTCAAGTGTTTTATCTGTTTTTTAATCAGATTACTTCTTTTTTAGTGATCTGTAAGAATCCTATTTTCTGGATATCAATCTATTACCATTTTTCAAATTGTGGCTTACCTTTGATTAACTGGATCTATTCTTTTTTTAGTTTAGTAGTGTTAAATGTTAATGTAAAAACCTATCCATCTTTTTATTTTGGGTTATTTTATGTATTTATATTGCTTGCTTATTAAAGAAACAAAACAAAACTTAACATGAGGCCCTAGACCATAAAATAGCTCCAACAACTTCTAGAAGTTATTATTTTTAAAAACTCAATGATAATGCACCTGAAAGTGATTTTCTATATGATGTGAGGGAGTGGTCTAACTTGCTTTTAAATTTTTTATAATAGTGATATTGTAGTTGACTCTAATATTTTAATAAAAAGACCTCTACTGGATGATGAAATGATGGTCCATCTTTGTCATAAGTTTAGTACTGAAATTGCATGAGTCTGTCTTTAAATTTCTAAAGACTTCTATTGATGTATATTTCTAGTCTTACAGTAAGACTATATTGTCCTCATTGCTATAATAGTACAGTTACTCAGGGTAGAAAGTCTTCCCTTTTTTTCTTCTTTCTCCTTCTGTTCTTTAATATTTTCTTTGCTATTCTTGGTCTTTTACTTTTTATATAACTTTAGAATTGACTTGACTGCTGGAATTCTATTCATAATACATTCAAACTAAATCATTTGGATAAAATGGCATCATTACTTTTCCAAGGCTTTTCATCTATGACTTCAGTAGGCCTATCCATTTTCCTGGTGTTGCTGGTGGTGTTGCTCTTTGAATGATACAAAGCCACAACTTAAAAGATAAAACAACAGAATTTTTAGGTAAAATTCAGCCAATTAATGGCTTTGTGATATTATGGCAAAATTAGTGTATTGCTGGTAAGCCAAGCCTCCACATTTTTTAGCCTTATTTTAATTTTTTTAATTGAAATATAATGGACATACATTATTATATTAGCCCCAGGTATAAAACATGTTGACTGAACAATTCTATGCATTACCGAGTGACCACACTTACTGTGGTGAGCACCTTCTATTATCATACAACATTATTACAATACTGATTATATTCCTTATGCCTTGCTTTTCATTTCAGTGACCTATTTATTTTATACTGGAAGTTTGTCTTTTTTAATCGCCTTCATCCATTTTACACATCACTGCTTCCCTACACAGCCCCTCTAGCAAACGCCTGGTTTGTTCTCTGTATTTAAGAATCTTTTTTTTTTTTTTTGATTCCACATATAAGTGAAATCATATGGTATTTGTCTTTCTTGGACTTATTTCCTTTAGCATAATACCCTCTAGGTCCACTCATATTATCCCAAATGGCAAAACCGCTTTCTTTATTATGGCTGAGTAATATTCCATTGTATGTATGTATGTATGTGTGGTGTGTGTGTGTGTGTGTGTGTGTGTGTGTGTGTGTGTGCATATACATATATATACCGCTTTATCCATTCCTATGTCAGTGGACACTTGTTTCCATATCTTGGCTATTTCAATAAACAAGGGTACATATCTTTTCAAATTAGTATTTTTATTTTTCTTTGGTAAATCGGGAGTAGAATTATTGGATCATATAGTATTTCTATCATCAATATTTTGAGGAAACTCCATATGGTTTTCCATAGTTGCTGTACCAATTTACATTCCCATCAACTGTGCATGAGTTTTCCCTTCTCCACATTCTTGTCAATACTTATTACTTCTTCTCTCTTTGATACTGGCCATTATGACAGGCGTGAGATAATATCTCCTTGTGGTTCTTATTTACATTTCCTTGATGATTAGTGATTTTGCCATCTTATCATGGCTGTTGGAGAGAGTATTCTTGGCTGCAGTGTTTTTGGTTTTGTTATGTTTTCCTTTCCTTTCCTTTCCTTTCCCTTCCTTTCCTTTCCCCTTCCCTTTCATTTTTTACCCTTCCCTTTCCTTTTTTTTCCTTTCCTTTCCTTTTTCCTTTCCTTTCCTTTTCTTCCAGCACTTTGATTATATCCTGCCATTCTCTTCTGGCCTGCAAAATTTCTGGTCAAAACTCATCTGATAACCTTATGGCTTTCTTGGTAGGTAGTTGCTTATTCCTCCCTTTGCTGCTTTTAGAATTCTTTCTATATCTTTAACTTCTGCTATTTAAATTATGTGTCTTGGTGTGGATCTTCTTGGGTTCATCTTGTTTGATGTTCTCTATTCCTGGAACTGGATGTCTGTTTCCCTCCCCAGATCAGGGAAGTATTTAGTTGTTTCTTAAAATAATTTTTCTACCCCCTTCTCTCTAGATTCTCCATCTGGGATGTCTAGTGCAAATGTTATTATGCTTGATTGTGTCTCTGAGTTCCCTTAACCTATTCTCAACTATTTATTTAACTTTCTTTTTTCTTTTTGCTATTCAGCTTGGTTGATTTTCATTACCCTTTCTTCTAGATTGCTGAGCCATTCTTTTGCCCCCTCTGATCTGCTATTGATTCCCTCAAATATTTTTTATTTAAGATATTGAATTTTTTAGCTCTGGCTCTTTTGTATAGTATCTATCTCTTTGAAGTTCTCACTGAGTTAATTTATTTATTTTTTTATTATTTTTTTAAGTCCAGTCAGTATCTTTATGACCATTAATTTGAAGTTTTTATCAGGCCTGTATCTTATTGCCATTTTACTAGCCAGCTGCAATGACCCATTTTGCCTGTTGTGGGTTTGCTCCCTGCACTGTTTAGAGGCCTGATTGTGGCTGCTGTGGATTCTTGGTGGGCGGGGCTGGCACTCAGCCTAGCTTTTAGCAATTAGCCTTTCTGCTATGGCTATTGGCACACACAGCAAGGTTGCTGCTTGCACAGGCAGCTAAGAGGACTTGCTGCAGGAACTCTGCACGCTGGTATGTGAGGTTATCTCCATCCTTTTCTAGGATAGGTGTCACTAGGAGGAAAACTAGTCCTAGATGTAGCTACCCACTGTGTAGGGTAGGGCAGAAGCCACTTCAAAAGGATATCTTGACCAGGCAGGCGGGATGGGTGGTATGAGTCTCCAGGGGGAATACTGGAGTGGGTCATGCAATGCTAGCAAAGTAAGTAGGAAGTATGAGAATTGTTTCCCACAAATATCTGTCTATCTGAGCTGGGGAAGAGAAATGGATCCTGCCAACCCTTCTGTTTCCAGAGAAATTATCTGCAGATACCCACCCCTTCTGTACCTACTCTAAGGTTAGTCAATACATTTACCTCACATACAGCCCCAGGTACTTTTAAAACTGCTGTTTCTGGGCTACCTGGGGCCAAATTATTTAATATGCTGACTCTTCAAGGTTTGGTGATTCTATTTCCTACAGACCTCTAGCTCTCCAGAATTAAGCCCTGCTGGTTTTTAGGGCCACAGGAGTTAAGCCCCCACTGGTTTTGAAAGTCAAACATTTTGGGGATTTGTCTTCCCAGCACCAGAGGTCACTGGTGTGGGTTCTGATTCTCTCACTCTTCCAAACCTGTGATGTCATTGTGATTTGTGCTTATTCACATTGGGGGTTTGGTTCCCAACCAAACTGTGCATCTCCTCTTTTCCATGTGGACCTCTCTCTATGACTAGCTGCGAAAAATGTGTTCTGCTGGTCTTTATGTCATTTCAGAGTTAGTTGCCCAGATGTACCTGCTGATCTGTGGGATGAGTTTAGCTTAGAACCCTCTTACCCCACCATATTTCCCCCTGTGTATGTTTCTTTTCTTTTTCTTTTTCTTTTTTAAGCTTAATATTATAGTTTCCTGTGGATGAATCTAGATAGATACTTCATGGTATTTGGTATGTTTCTTTGCTACTTAAATGGCATATGGTATATATTTTCAATATATATCTGTTATAGGACAAATAAATACACTTGATTTTTAGATATCAGATTTGTCTAGTCAGTCAGCTTGTTAATTTTATTTTTAATTGTAATCATCTATATGTACAATTTTTGAATGCATAGAATTGTAACATGCAGATGTTGGGAGTAGTTTCTTTCCAACTCAATCTCAATCATAAAGCACTTTCAGAGATGAAAAAAGGGAGAAAGCAAGCAAGGAAGAGGCTTTAGAAAGAACAAGGAATTTTCAGAGTTGGGAAATTCCAGGAATAACACTTCAAAAAGAAGATAGTAGAAACTGCTTCCCAAAATGCAAAATGCACATAACATGCCTCATTTGAATTCAGATAATTTGATTCAGTAATCACTTAATGAACACTTGTTGTGCTCAGGGAAAGGAAAGGGCATTCAAAGACAAACAGTACACCCTGGGCTACACTCAAAAGAGGGCCTCTATCAGAAAACAAGTTACACGGAGTCTTCCCCTCTACCTTCAGGGAGTACTATAGAATGCTATTCTTCTCAGATGCTGTTTTCCTTGCTCCAGCCTTGATGATCTTAATCACACTTCAAGCCAGGTAAGGTGGTCTCACTGGCACTCCACTAGGTGCTGGGACCTATTATCAGGGTAAAATCAGATTTCAGATATGGGGCGGAGGGGAAGGCCTATGACGGGTCTGCAGGGATTAATGATTCATTAGTAATTTTTTATTTGCTTTTAAAGCTTTGGCTTTTAAACTTGGTGCACTGGTTGAATTTTAATTCATGTAATCACATTCTCCTATTTCTCAGCATTGTGGAATCCTTCCAAATACTGCCTGAAACCATTAAGCCATTTTGTTTAATTGAACAGCTTTTGATGCATGTTGTTTGAAAATCTGAACTGTAGTAAAAGATGAAGCATACATTTTCATGAAACAGTTTATTGAGTACTTCAACCTCTTTGAGTCAAAGTTATAAAACATCCCCTTTTTGTGTGATTGATGAGGGAACAGAAGGCAAACTGAGGAAAAAGCACAAGCTGACATCCACAACCACCTCCCTTTCCCTACTCCCCTGGGAAGGATAGGTGTGACCATTACTTTAGGAAACTCCCAAATTTCTTAATATCTTTTTTTTTTTCCCTCTAACAAAGCATTCTTGCCTTGACAATAGCAAGGCCTCCAGGATCCTGAGGGTCTTCTGTAGCACAAGAAAGTCCTTTTCAACACCTCCGTTTTCCCATCCCCCCCAACTCAGAAGTGTATAATCAACAATTCCTCACAATCCTAGTGTAGCAGCTCTTTCTGCCCAAGGTTCCTGTCCTTATGCTTTAATAAAACCTCCTTTTTGCACCAAAGACCTCTCAAGAATTCTTTCTTGGCCCTGGGCTCTGGAGCCCAGCAACATTCCAAAATTATATCATGATGGCAAATCTGTTTTAGAAATCCATATCATATACAAAATTAAGTCAAAAATAAAATATTCCCCTCCCAATCATTAGGATGATGAAAAGAAGTATACAGGAAAGAGGATTTTAATTGCTATTTCAATGGATAATGAATGTGGAAAGTTTTGCTTTGTTTTGTTTTTCACCTGGAAGAGGTGGCAAAATCACTTTTGTTTCGAACGGCATGAACAGAGTCTCACTGGAATAGCCTAACACCAACAATTCCCAACAGCAAAATCAATCCTCAAGTGTTTCCAGGCAAAGTGACTGGGTGTCCCCTATGCCTCTACCACAGATGGATAGAGAGTATCAGGGATATTTGGTTGCCCTTGGGTTCCTGTGCCAGAAGCCAGCTAAACAGGTTCCAGGTCCTGGGTTTTTTATCAAGAACCTGCTGCTGGTGCTGGGCCCTATTGGTTGTGTAGCCTGCTGGTTAGAGCCATACTGGTCCCTCATCCCTTGTCCATTCTAGAGTCCTGGACCTGGCACATGGCCTTTGATCTGGGGTGTCCTGGTTCCTATAGGGTGCATCCACACCTTGCCACTTGACCCTCCCTTGGAGGGGGTGGGTTTCTCCAGAGGCCATAGGTGCTGAAGTCCACCCCCCATCCCCACCTTCTGTGCTCACTGCTTTGAGATCTAGGATGCTATCCTTGGCCTCTTGCAGCAGCAACATGAAATTGGTGGTGAGCAGCTTCAGGCTCTTCTGGTGCCTCCTGCTGCCTCCCCCCATTCTCACCCCACCCTGCATGCCCTTGAGGTACAGCACTGATTGCTGCTGCAGAGGCTGCACCTTGAAAGGCTATGGCTGAGACTGCTGGCCCTGCTGTACCTGCTGGACTGACCTTGTAGGCTCTTCCACTGCCATCTCGTCCCCAGGACCCACTGTTGCCACCTCCAAGCTCAGCCTCTCATCTGCCTCTTCTGAGGCTACTTGCTAGGTGGCTCTGCAGCCTCTACTCAGCTGCCCTGGGCCCAGAGCAGGCTGAAGGGTCACAGGCTCCTGCAAAGAGTAAGTCCTGGACAAGCACCCACATACTCCTGGCAGCTCAGCACAAGGCCTCCAACCCTCCCCAAGCCCTGGGAAGCCTGAATGAAGTCCAGTAAGTGAAAGCAAAAAGAAGGGGCAGGGAGGAGTGGGGGCTGAGTTTAAATTGCAGGAAGACTGAAGACCTTTAGTTTCTGTTTTTCTGGGAAACTTTACCTCTACTTCTTTGCTGAATGACAGCCTTGCCGGGTAAAGTATTCTTGGTGGCATATTTTTCTCATTCAACATGTTAAACGCACCCTGCCATTTCTTTTCTGGCTTATCAAGTTTCTGTGGATAGATCTGCAAACTTTAATCTGTTTTCCCTTGTAGGTTAAGAAAACCTACAAAGTTATTATTTTGTTGTTGTTGTTTGTTTTGGTTTTGGTTTTTGGTATTTATTTATTTACTTATTTACCTTTCTGCTTTCAGGATTCTTTCCTTGTCTGTATGTTTTGTGAATTTGACTATGATATGCCTTCAGGGTAGCTGACTTTTGTTGTTGAGTTTAATGGGAGTTCTCTGTGCTTCTTGGATTTTGATTTCTATTGTCTTTCCCCAGATTAGGGAAGTTTTCAGGTATAATTCACTCAAATATGCCTTCTACCCCTTTATCTCTCTTAGTCTTCTGGGACTCCTATGATATGAATGTTATTATGTTTTAATAAGTTGCTGAGTTCCCTAAGTCTACCTTTCTTTTACAGTTTTTCCCTCTACTTTTCAGGTTTATTATTTTCCATAATTTTATCTTCTATATCACTGCTTATTCCTCCATCTTGTCAGTTTGGAAATTAAAAAAAAAAAAGGTGGGGTAGATCCTAGGTGTTTTTTAGTTCACTTAAGAGAAGTTGATAGAAAAAAATTAAAAATTAAAATAATATAAAAAATTTTTAAAAATGCTCTTTTTGTACCCTCCTCCCCTCAAAACAATAAAAACACAAGCAAACAAACAAAAAAGAAATAAAGAGAGAAAAACAAATGAAAATCAAAAGGAAGCTAAATCCTGTTTCCTATAGAGCTGAAAGTTTGCAGCGCTCTATGATCAGTAGACTCTGTGCTTGTGTGAGGTTTGTGCTGGTCTTCTGGGAGAGGGGCCTGCTGCTCTGATTCTCAGGTGGACTTACCCTAGTGGAGCTGTGCCTGCAGGGTACATGGGGTGAGGGAGGATCACTGAAGGATCCTGAAACCAGCAGGTAAAAAAAGCCCTTAACCTACAAAGGAAGAGAGAACCCATCTGCAGCAAATGGCTCTCACCTCAACGTAGTGTTACCTTTCACTGAGGTGGGTCATGGATGGTTGGGGGGGGGGGATGAAAATGGTTTTTCCACACTCCCTTCTGGAGTGGGGAGCTTATGCCTGACATCCTTCAGGAAGCCCTCACAATTGAGCAAATACTCATCCCTCCCTTTTCTCTGGCTTCTGTCAGATGCCTGCCTTCACCCTGTATTTGTCGAAACTATCAACCCGCTAGGCATGGCAGCACTCCTGTGTTTTATCTCTGGCACAACTGGGTTTCAAAATCCCATACTTCAGAGAACTCCACGGTGTAGACTCACATTGATCCTCTGGGGAAGGGTCTCACAGTGCTGTGGGTGCTTCTTGCTTGTCCCGGAAACAGTTGCATGATGGTCCAGCAGTTTGGAATTTACGGTAAATAAACCACACAGCCAGTGCTACTGCCCTCAGCCGGCATTTTTGTTCCTATGCTGGTGAACAGGGTGGTTCGACAGTGCTTGCAGGGTCTTTTGCTCTGGGAGGGGCCATACCACCTCTGCCAAATGTACTCCAAGCAGAGGAACTGCTGCTTTCCATGGGACCACACTACCTGCTCCTGGGGCTCTACCCTTCTTCCCCGCCAGAGTACTGCCAAGCACAACTGTGTATATGAAGTTTGAGACTCTGTACTCCACTGTTTATTAAAAAACTGGCAGTATTTAAACCCTCTCCTTTTCCTTATCAACGGTTTTTGGGAACAGTTTTCTTCTGCAATCCCCTGTGTGTGTTTTCACTCTTTTATTCCCTCCCTCCCTCCTCTCTCCACTACCAGGGCTCCCTCCCCTCCCCAGTGTCTGTGGCTCTTTTCTTCTCCAAGTCAACTGTCTGCAGCTCCTATATTTCACAGGTCATTTTTTTTTTTTCTGCTTGTAGACATCCAGCTTTGTTTCCTAAGACTTCTGATCAATTTCTTGGGTGTTCAGATTGATTTACATTTGTCTAGCTGTGTTTGAGGGAGCAGGTAAGCTTAGGGTTGCCCTACTCCTCTATCTTAACCTAGAAAGCCGTGATTAGTGTACTTTTAATCCCCTTCACCTGTTTCACCTGATTCCACCCCCCCTACCTCCCCTCTGGTAACCACCAGTTTCTCTCCATATGAGTTACTTGTTTCTTTTTCCTTGGTTCATTTGTTTTGTTTCTTAAAGTACATATGTGCATGAAGTAACATGTTTTTTGTTTTCTTGATTGGATTATTTCACTTAGCATTATATCCTCTAGATCCATCCATGTTGTAGCAAATGACAAAATTTTATTATTTTATATGGCTAATATTAATATATATACATGTATATATATATGTATAAAACATCTTTATTCATCTATCAATGGACATGGGTTCCTTCTATAATTTGGCTATTGTAAATAATATTGCAATAAATATAGGAATGCATATATCTTTTTGAAAAAGTGTTTTGCATTCTATAAGTAAATGCCAGTAGTGGAATTCCAGTACCATACGGTAATTATATTTTTAATATTTTTGAGGAAACTCCATACTGTTTTCTGTAGTAGCTGCACCAGTTTGCATTCCTACGGATAGTGCCTGAGGGTTCTGTTTTTTTCACATCCTCACCAATACCTGTTGCGTCTTGTGTTGTTGATTTTTAGCCATCCTGACTGATATGAGGTGATATCATAGTCTTGATTTGCAGTTCCCTGATGAGTAATGTTGAGAGTCTTTTCAGGTGTCTATTGACCATCTGTATGTCTTTGGAGAAATGTTGGTTTGGCCTTTGCTTATTTTTGAATTGAATTTTTATTTTTTTAACTTTGTATTTATTTTATTTTTTTTGCTGTTATGGTGTGGAGTTGTATAAGTTATTTATATATTTTGGATCCTAGCCCTTTAGCAGATATGTTCACCCATCTTGCAAATATCTTCACCCATCCTATAGGTTACCTTTTAGTTTTGATGGTCACTTTTGGTGTGTAGAAGCTTTTTATTTTGATGTAGTCCCAAAGGTTTATTTTCGCTTTTATTTCCCCTGCCTCAGAAGACATACCTAGAAGAATATTGCTGATACCAGAAAAATTACTGCTTGTGCTCTCTACTAAGATTTTTGTGATTTCAGGCTTACTTCTAGGCCTTTAATCCATTTTGAGTTATTTTTGTGTTTAATGTAAAAAAGTGGTTCAGTTTTATTATTTTGCACATAGCTGCCCAGTTTTCCTAGCACTGTATGAAGAGACTGTCATTTTTCTATTGCATGTTCTTCCCTCTTTGTTGAAGATCAATTATATAATTGGGGGGTTATTTCTGGGATCTCTATTCTATTCTGTTAATCTTTGTGTCTCTTTTTGTGCCAGTGCCATGCAGTTTTGATTACTATAGGTTTGTAGTAGATCTTGAAATCTAGGATTGTGATACTTCCAGTTTTGTTCTGTTTCAAGATGCTTTGGCTGTGCAGGGTCTTTGGAGTTCCACACAAATTTGTGGATTACTTGTTCAGTAATCTCTCTGTCTCTCTCATACAATTAAACTAATCTTAAAAAACAAAACAAAACAACAACATCAAAACCCACAGCAGACAAGAATACACTTTCTAGAAAGACTATCTTCACAGTAGAGGGAGATAAGGAGTTTCCCAGATAAACAAGTTCATCACCACTAACCTAGTCCTACAAGAAATGTTAAAGGGAGGGGTGCCTGGGTGGCTCAGTGGATTAAAGCCCCTGCCTTCGGCTCGGGTCATGATCCCAGGGTCATGGGATCGAGCCCGGCATCGGGCTCTCTGCTCTGCGGACAGCCTGCTTCCTCCTCTCTCTTTCTGCCTCTCTGCCTGCTTGTGATCTCTGTCTGTCAAATAAATAAATAAAATCTTAAAAAAAAAAAAAAGTTAAAGGGACCTCTTTGAGTGGAAATGAAGTGTAAGCAGAAGTAAGAAAAATAGGAAGCACAAAAGCAGTGAAATTAAGTATATCTATAAAAACCCTTTTAATTGTTCTGTGAAAAATTCTATTGGTGTTTTGGTAGAGATTACATTAAATCTGTAGATTGGTTTGGGTAATGTAAACATTTTAAAATTCATTGTTCTCCCGATCCATGAGCATGGAATATCCCCATTTTTTTGTATTGTCTTAAGTTTTTTTCATTAGTGTTTTACACTTTTTAGGGTACAAGTCTTTCACCTCCTTGTAAGTTTATTCCTAGGTACCTTTTTTTTTTTAGTGCAATTATAAATGGGACTGTTTTCTTAAATTTTCTGCTACTTGATTATTAGTGTATTGAAATACAACAGATTTTGCATATTGAGTTTATGTCTTGTGACTTTACTGAATTTATTTATTCTAGTAGTTTTTTTGGTGGACCCTAGGTCATCTACAAATAGAGTGAGTTTTACTTCTTCCCTATCAATTTGAATGTCTTCTATTTTGTTGTTGTTGACTAATTACTGTGGCTATGATTTCCAGTACTATATTGAATAAAAATGGTCAAAGTAGACATCCTTGTCTTGTTCTTGATCTTAAGGGAAACATAAACAAACAAACAAACAAACAAAACTCTGTTTTTCACCTTTGTGTATGATATTATCTGTGGGGTTTTCTTATATTATTTTTATTATTTTATTATTTTATTTTTATTATTTTTATCTATATAAATATACAATATATATTATATATAAATATATAATATAAATAAAATATATATTTATAATATTTTTATTTTATTATTTATATATTTTATTATTTTATTATATTATCTTTTATTATTTTTGAAGTATGCTCCATATAAAAGCTACTTTGTTAAGGATTATTATGATTAATGGATTTTGTACTTTGTCAAATGCTTTTTATGCATCAATTGAAATTATCATATGGCTTTTATTCTTTTCCTTGTTGATGTGATGTATCACATTGATTGATTTGTTGTGAATATTGAACCACCCTTGCATTCCAGAAATAAATCCCACTTGATCATGGTGAATTGTTTCTTTTTTTTTTTTTAATGTGTTACTGGATTTGGTTTGCTAAATTTTTTGGAGGATTTTTGAATCTATGTTCATCAGAGATATTGGCCTAGTTTTTTTGTAATATCTTTATCTGTAACATCTTTTTTTAATTTTTAATTTTATTTAATTTATTTATTAGAGAGAGACAGCACAAGCAGGCAGAGTAGCAGGCAGAGGTATAGAGAAGCAGGCTCCCCACTGAGCAAGGAGCCCAATGTGGGACTCAATCCCAGGATTCTGGGTTCATGACCTGAGCCAAAGGCAGTGGCTTAACTGACTCAGCCACCCAGGCGTCCCTATCTGTAATATCTTTATCAGGGTTTGCTGTTCTAGAATGAATCTGGAAGTTTCTCTTACTCTTTTTGGAATAGCATAGATGTTAATAATAGATGTTAACTCTTCTTGTAATATTTGGCAAAATTCACCTGTGAAGCTGTCTTGTCCTGGACTTTTGGTTAGGATTTTTAAATTATTATTATTATTAATTTTTTTTATTGCTTCAGTTTTATTGCTGGTAACCAGTGTGTTCAAATTTTCTATTTCTTCTTGTTTCACTTTTGGTCAGTTGTTTCTAAGAAATTTGTCCATTTCCTCTAGGTTGTCCAATTTGTTGACAAGTAATTTTGTGTAATATTTTCTTATAATGTTTTGTATTTCTGTGGCATTGGTTCTTATTTCTCCTTTCATTTTTGATATTGAATTCACTATCTTTTATTTTTAATGCGCAGGTAAAGGTTTATAATTTTCTTTTTTTTAATCAGCTTTCTGTTTCATCTGTTCTGTTGTCTTTTTGTGTTTTGTTTTTAAGTTAGTGTTTTATTTCTGCTCTAATCTTTATTATTTCTTTCCTTCTACTGGTTGGGTATTGTTCTTATTTTTCTATCTCTTTAGGTATAAGGTTGTGCTGTATATTAGAGATTTTTATTGCTCATTGATGTAGACCTGTGCTGTAAATTTCCCTGTTAGAACTGTTTTTTGCCTCATCTCAGATTTTTGATCATAGTGTTTATATTTTCATTTGTCTCCATGTATTTCTTTTATTTCCTCTTTGATTTCTTGGTGACCCATTAATTGTTCAATAGAATGTTACTTGACCTCCATGTATTTGTGTTCTTTTCAATTTTTTCCTTGTGATTGAACTTGTTTGTGTTGTGGTCAGGAAAGATGCATGGTAGGACTTCAATCTTTTTAAAATTGCTGAGAATTCTTTGTGCCCAAACCTATGATCTACTCTGGAGAATTTGCACTTGAAAAAAAAAAAGTGCATTCCATAGCTTTAGGATAGAATGTTCTGAATATGTTAGATCCATCTCGTCCAATGTATCACTCAATGCTCTCTGTTTTTATTTACCTTATTTTCTATTTGGATAATCTCTCTGTTGATGCAAGTGGCATGTTAAAAATTCCCTACAATAATTACTACTGATTTCTTCCTTTATGTGTCTTTTATTAAAGATTATTTATTTATTTATTTATTTGACAGACAGAGATCACAAGTAGGCAGAGAGAGAGAGGAAGGGAAGCAGGATCCCCACCGAGCAGAGAGCCCGATGTGGGATTGATCCCAGGACCCTGGGATCATGACCTGAGGCAAAGGCAGAGGCTTAACCCACTGAGCCACCCAGGTGCCCCTTCCTTTATGTATCCTAATAGCTGTTTATGTATTTGGCTGCTCCCAACTTGGGTACATAAATGATTACCATTGTTATATCTTCACTTTAAGGTCTATTATGTCCAACATAAGTAGTGCTACTCCAGCGTTCTTTTCACTTCCTTTTGCATGATAAATGCTTTTCCATTCCTTCACTTTCAACCTTTTTTGTTAGATTTAACGTGAGTCCATAGGCAACATCTGGCTGGGTCTTGGGTTTTATCTGTTTTGTCATCCTGTGCCATTAGCAGGAGCATTTAGTCCATTTATATTCAAGATAATTACTGATAAATATGAACTTACTTCTATTTGTTTTATGATTGTTTTTGTAGTTTTTTCTCTGTTCCTTTATTTTGCTCTCTTATAGTTAGCTGGCTTTCTTTAGTGGTATCCTGGGATTTCTTTTTCATTATTTGCATATCTATTTCTGACTTTTGATTTGTGGTTACCATTTTAAATTATATATAACACCTTATACATCCAGCAGTCTATATTAAGTTGATGGTTGCTTAAGTTGGAACTCATTCTGAAAGCACTGAGTTTTTATTCTTCATCACACCACATTTTAGGTATATAGTGTCATACTTTACATCCTTTAATTTTGTGAATCCCTTGACTGATTTTTATAGGTATACTTAATTTCACTGCTTTTGTGCTTCCTATTTTTCTTACTCCTGCTTACAGTCTTTCATTTCCACTTAAAGAGGTCCCTTTAACATTTCTTTAAGACTAGGTTAGTGGTGATGAATTCTTTTGTTTATCTGGGAGACTCCTTATCTCCCTCTACTGTGAATGATAGTCTTTCTGGAAAGTGTATTCCTGTCTGCTGAGGTTTTGTTGTTGTTGTTTTGTTTTGTTTTAAGATTTGTTTAATCCTGTGAGAGAGACTGAGAGAGAATCAGGGAAGGACAAAGTGAGAAAGAGTCTTAAGCAGACTCTGTGCTGAGCATGGAGCCCAAAAGAGGGGTCAGTCTTACTACAGTGAGATTACCACCCAAGCCAAAACCAAGAGTCAGATGCCTATCTAACTGTGCAAACCAAGCACCACAGTTTTTGTTTTTGTTTTTCTTGTAGCACTTTGAATATATCATGCCACTCCCTTCTGGCCTGCAAAGTTTCTACTGGAAAAAATCAGCTAAGAGCCTTATGTAATTTCCCTTATATGCAACTGTTTTTCTCTTTCTGCTTTAAAATTTTCCTTTTGTCACAACTTTTTGCCACTTTTTTCTACTATATGTCTTCGTGAAGATCTCCTTGACTTGATTTTGTTGTGTTTTTTTTTTTTTTTTTTGTGCTCCTGTATGTGAATGTCTGTTTTGTCTCCTTGCCCCCCTCCATCAAAATATAGGAAGTTTTCAGCTATTATTTCTTCAAAGAAAATTTTTTCCCCTTTTCTCTCTTCTCCTTCTGTGATCCCTTTAATGTGAATGTTATTATGATTGGTGCTGTTTCTGAGTTCTCTTGATCTATTATTTTTACTAATCATTTTTCTCTCAACTGTTCAGCTTGATTGCTTTTCATTACTCGGTCTTCCTGGTCCCTGATCCATTCTTCTTCCTCTAATCTACTATTTATTCTTTCATATACATATATATGTATATACATATATATGTATATGAATATATATAATTGAGTTCTTTTATTGAGTTATTGAGTTCTTACAACTTATTGGTTCTTTTTATGTTTTTCTCTTTGTTGAGGATCTCACTGAGTATTCTTAAATTCAGTGAGTATCCTTATGACTGCTATTTTAAATTCTCTATCTGGCATATTACATATCTCAGTTTTGCTTAGCTCTCTTGCTGTGAATTTTGTCTTTTTCTTTCATTTGGGACATATTTCTCTGTATCCTCATTTTGTCTGACTCTCTGTGTCTATTTGTATGTGTTAAGCAAATCAGCTACATTCCTTACTCTTGAGAGTAGCAGCCTTATAAAGATGTCTTATAGGACCTTGTTTTGCAATGTCCCCTGTTCAGAACCTGGTAATTATGTGAGTTGTGTGCACCTTAGTTTTGTGGCTGGGTCACATTTACCTTTACTCTAATTCTCTGAAGTGGCTTTATTTGTCTTTTGTGGGTAAATGGTTTTGTCCCTGTGTTGTTAGTAGACTAGTCTGGGGCTGCCTTTGTCTTAAGTTGAGTGAGACCTGATTTTTGCCAGAGTTGTTGTCACACAAATTGCAGGGTTCCTTCTCTGTATTATCCACTGAGATGCTTTTGGTTGTGGATGGACTGTAGCTGAAACAGATATCTGCCCTCATTCCACTTTTGGGGCGACAATCAGACTGCTCTGGGTGTTTTTCTTTTTCTCTCCCTGAGGCAGAAGTCACACTGGGGCTGCTTGCATGCTATCACACTTGTAGGGATACTTTGATGGACTCCCACTGAGGGTATGTTTGGAAGGGTGGGTTTGCAGAAGAGTGGGAGAGTGAAGCACACTTTTAGCAAGCAAGCGGAGACTTTTTGTACTGCAGTGGTTCTGCAGGTGTCCATGTATTTAGGCTGGGGTTCAGGGGAATCAAATGGAGCCTACCAGCCCTTTTCTTCTTGTAGAAGTCTCTTAACAATCCTGTCCCTCCAACAAAAGCTCTGAAATTGGTAAACAAATGTTCCTCCAGTGTACCTCATGTATTTTTCAAACCATTGTCCGTATCTCAGTGGGGCTGTTTGTTGTGCTATCTCAGAGGACAGAGACTCAATGTCCTCTTTCCCTGTAGGCTCTTCCAGAGCAGAACCTTCTGACTTTTTAAGTTCTAGGTGTTAAACCCCATGGATGATAAGAACTTAAACAGTTAGGCCCTCTGGTTGTCAAAGCCAAATGTTATGGGGGTTTTTCTTCTTAGTGTTTCCTATGCCTGGGCTGCCTGATATGGATCTGCCCCAGTCTGCCTAGCAGTCTTGTGGGTCTGTCTAGAGGCTTCTCACTTCATCTCTACTCTTCTTACCCCTTTTGGTGTGGCTTCTTCTCTACATTGACCTGTGGATAGTTTGTTCTGCCAGTCTTCAAGTAATTTTCTGGATTATTTATATTGATTGGGGTGTTATACAGTTGTATCTGTGGGAGAAAGTGTGCTTAGGATCCTCCTACTCTGAAATCTTCCCCAGAAGTTAACATATGGATTATTTCTAATAGAGCCACCAAGCCTAGAGAGAACAAATGTGATGCAGTTACATATTTCACTTTCAAAATAGGTTGAATGCAGTATACTTTGCATTATATATAATGCCTTTGGAAACAAATGTGTTTATGAGATCACTGAGGTAAAGGATCATCATTTATTTCTTTATTAACATTGTCTAACAAATTTTGATTTAATATTTCACATTTATTAGTATGTATTAATAGACTTTTACTAGGTATCTTCTGTTTCCAGATTCATGTGTTAGATATTTTGAAGACATGTTCACTTTGAATTTTATTCACAGCCTTCAGTGGATTATTTTGTAATATTTTTATATTCTATAGCCTAGAAAAGAAAACTTATATACAATTACCTTGGCTAGGAGAATCAGGAATTGGGTCTGAAGTTCTTATTCAAAATCTGTTTTTTTTCTAGTATAAGTGATTTAAAAAAAATTTGGTTTTGATTGCCATGAGTGACTTCTTATAATCTTAAGTATATATATTTTTTAATATTTTATTTATTTATTTGACAGATACACAGTGAGAGAGGAAACACAAACAAGGGGAGTAGGAGAGGGAGAAGCAGGCTCCTGGCTGAGTCAGATGTGGGACTCAGTCTCAGGACTCTGGGATCATGATCTGAGCTGAAGGCAGACACTTAATGATTAGGTCATCTAGGCACACCTTGTTAAGTACATCTTGTTTTGTTTTTTTTTTAAATAATAGTCTCATGATATAGCTAATGATATTGGAAAAGAGACTAACCCAGAAATATCAGAAAATATTTCAGAGCAAGACAAAGCGTGCATTGGTTACACTTTTATTTAGAAAGCCATAGATATATGTATTTTTGAGAGTTAACTTTCCTAGTTTGTACAGTACTGATATTCTTCATGTATTTGTGACTCAGTTAGCCAAAATATGCATACTTGTCAATACTAGGTATTTATAGCTAATGTGACAATTAAGGCTGCTAACTTCGTTTTCTTAGCATTTTATTTAATAGAAGCTAATATTATTTTTGTGGAGTATCTCTGGACTGAATGTTACTGTAGAAATAAAATTTCTAATATTAAACAACTAATATATTTGCAAAAACAGATTTGTACTTTACAACATAGGGCTATTACCAAAAGACTATTAAGATAAAACATTCTTGCTGATAATTTTTATTCCCAACAGGGGTGCTCTTTCCTAGCCTCTTTCAACATTCTCCAAATACTATAAACCTGAGATCTAGAAAATATGTCTATATCACATGCCAGTTTTGTTCAGAGGACTATAGAATTTGGCAAAATAACAATATGCCTAATAGGGAGCAATTAGATATTGGCAAGCTCGAGTGAATGTATTTAAAAGTTGACTTATAATCAGAGGCCCACACATTTCTCATTGATACATGCAAAGCACACCTGTGGTTTCATTTCTTAGCCACAAAAATTAAACATAAAACCATGCTTTCTTCCACAAACACATATCCTATATATCTTCCTCTGCTGCTTATTCCGTATATTTTTAGAAGGCTGGGGGCGCCTGGGTGGCTCAGTGGGTTAAAGCCTCTGCCTTCAGCTCAGGTCATGATCCCAGAGTCCTGGGATCGAGCCCCGCATCGGGCTCTTTGCTCTGCATGGGGCCTGCTTCCTCCTCTCTCTCTGCCTGCCTCTCTGACTACTTGTGATCTCTCTCTCTGTCAAATAAATAAAATCTTTAAAAAAAAAAAAAAAAAGAATAGAAGGCTGAGATGAATTTAAAATAAACTTTAACAAACTTTAAATACATCTACAATCGCAATAATATAAAACATAATTACAGTAAGAAATGTTTTAAAATTTGTAATTTTTATTTTAAAATAGAGAAATTAATAAATGTTATCTACAACTGGATATGGTCATTTGAGTGCCATTTGAGAGATGAAATTCACAATGTTAATATTTAGGCCTTTTAAAAATAACAATACTCTAATACATAAATGTGAAAAATTAGTTTGTTCATATTTGAGATTATTAAAACACTTAACATAGTGTCAGTAAACTAGTTAAAACCAGTTATATATTTTAAGAGAGAGTTTATAAAGAGTTTATTTCCATAAAATTATATAAGTGCATGCTGATTTTTTTTCCCCTCCTAGAGTGTTCCTAAAATAACCTAGTAAAATGAGTATTAAGGTTAATGGGGCAATAACTTCTAAGAATCTGCAGGTCACAGATCACCTAGAATTGTGTTTTGTTTTGTTTTTTTGCAAGACGATGTAAAATGCTAATGGATAAAAATAAACCAAATATACAACTTAGTATTTAATTTTTTACTAGAGTCTAGATCACAGATATCAAGGATAGAAGTTCAGGCATGGAGAAATAAAATGTAAAACTTCATTTTTTTTTTTTCCAAAAAATTTCCATTCTTTGGTTTCTCGCCAAGAAGGAAAAACAAAGATTAAACTTAACATCATAAACAATTACAAAACTGGATAAGATATACAAAATTATTCCAGATATTGGAAATCAGTGCAGAATTATCTCTTGGATAATGGGAATAAAGAAGGGTGAGTTTTAAAATCACTTAGCTCTTTCTTGATATTTTGGGATCCCTTTGCACAGAAAGAAACCATTTGCAGAACTTGGATCTCTTGTTTATTTAAGAGAAGTTAATTAGACTTTAGTGATGCTGAAATGATTGAAAATCAAAGGACATAGTATAAGAAAAAAAAGGAATCCTGCAAAAAATAATTACAGAATATGCATCTGGAATCCTGTGAGTATTTGCTGAATACTGGACCACATATGCATAGAATAAAATTCCAAAAGGCCAAGAGCAAAAGAAAACAGAAGACATCAGCTTCAAAGTACTGAACACATGCAAGTAGCAGTCATTTGAGCTCTGACCAGCCCAAGAGTAGAGGCCTGAGTGATTATTTTCCTGGATATACAGTAAAAATTGTGGGGAAGGGCATCCTTTACTGAATTAGAATGAAGGTTACTCTAGACTCAGGTTAGTCAAGCTTAAAACCAGGCTTCAGAGTGATCAAACAGGTCTGAATTTAACTGCAGGCCCAGACAAATCTAAGCCTAGTTAAAGGAAAGCAATAAATTCTAACATTCAGCAAAATAACCTAATGTCTAATATCTAGCAAATTATTAGGCATGCCAAAAAGCATAAAAATAATTTCACAACCAGCAGAAAGAGCAGTCGATAGAGCAGACATAGAACAAGAAATGGCAGATGATGTAACAAGAAGATGAAAAATGAGCAAGCTGTTATAGCACTCAGATCTTAGACATGTGGAGAGACGGGATTAACCTCACAATTGTCGTTTTGTTTATTATTACAGAACTTTTACTGCAGAGCTTCGGTATTAGAAAATGTTTTCAGATTCAAAGTTAGTAATGGCCATTCATTAACGTGTTTATCTATTATACAATCAAATATCTTTTTTAAAAAAATATTTATTTGACAGAGAGAGAGAGAGAGATCACAAATAGGTAGGGAGGCAGACAGAGAGAGGGAGAAGCAGGCTCCCTGCTGAGCCAAAAGCCCAATGTGGGGTTTGATCCCAGAACCCGAGATCATGACCTGAGCCTAAGGCAGAAGCTTAACCCACTGAGCCACACATACCCCCACTTTTTTTTTCTTTTTCTTTTAAAGTAGAACAAAGCATTTGTTTTAATTTTACATTTTTATTAAACAAGATCAAGATTTTTTTAAAGATTTTATTTATTTGGGAGAGAGAGCACATAAGCAGGGGAAACAGCAGAGGGAATGAGAGAAGCAGACTCCCCCAAATGAGGCTCAATCCCAAGACCTTGGGATCATGACCTGAGCAGAAGGCAGATACCTAACCAATGGAGCCAACCAGGAATCCTCAAGATCAAAATTTTTTAAAAAGTTATCTAATTCCCACTGTCTCTTAAGTTGAAAGTAAACAAGTGTAAGTATTTTCTAAATAAACTCCTTGGGTTATACCAGAGTAATGTCCTTAAACAGTCATTTAAATGATTATACTTAACAGCCATACTTCTCAGTACAAGGAATTGATCTAGGTACCATGATAATATAGAGAAGTAAAAGACATAATATCTATCCTCAAAAAACATATAAACTACTCTGGGAGATAAGATGTATATGAACAAAGAAAATGGGCCATTTAAAAAAGATATCAAATGATATAAAATTTATATATATTTTTAATATTAAAAAGTTCATAGAAAGCAGGTCCCTGTGGACTATGGGAAGTTAGGAAATATTTTGTGAGGTTAGTAGGACAAAAGACAGTCTTTAAAGAATGGCTAACATTTGAATCATAAGCCAGGTAACTTTTTGGTTTAAGAAAATAAGAAAAGAGGTGGCCAAATTGCATATTAAGGAGTTTTTAGAACTGAAATTTCAGGGCAGGCAACTAACCCGAAGTTTAGAAAGAAAATGGTGTGTGCAAAGAGATCTAAGTTTGAAGCATTTTATAACTTAGAACAAACATCACCAAATCCTATACAAACCAGTAATGAGATATTTTTAATGTTTTGCTAAAGGCCACATATGAGTTAACAAGAGATTTTAGAACCTAAAGCAAATGCAGTCAGTTGGAGTATCCCTACCCTTTTACAGGAATTCCTTAAACAATTCTACCAGGAATCCAAAGAAAATCCTGAGAAAATCCCCTCATGGTGCTGGCCATGACCAACTTTCTCTATTCCCTAGGGAACAGAAAATTTAATTTTCAAGAGCAAAGATATAAAAAGCATATATTGAGAGTACTACTGGGAGCCATTTCAGGGGAACATGAAGGATAAAGGTCTACCACTGCAAAAGTGACAGAAACACATGCTGCACCCAGCATACTTTTCAGAGGAGCATAAAAGCCTGTGAAAGCCACATCACAGACCCAGATGGACAGTGCCACTTAATACTGAGGCCTAAGCAAACAGCACCATAGAATACTTGCTGACTAGGCCAACCTATCTTTTTTTTTTAACATTTTTTTAAAAGATTTTATTTATTTATTTGACAGACAGAGATCACAAGCAGGCAGAGAGGCAGGCAGAGAGAGAGGAGGAAGCAGGCTCCCTGCCAAGCAGAGAGCCCGATGCGGGGCTCGATCCGAAGACCCTGGGATCATGACCTGAGCCGAAGACAGAGGCTTTAACCCACTGAGCCACCCAGGCGCCCCTTTTAATATTTTTATTTATTTATTTGACAGACAGAGATCACAAGTAGGCAGAGGGACAGGCAGATAGAGAGGAAGGGAAACAGGCTCCCTGTTGAGCAGAGAGCCTGATGCGGGGCTCGATCCCAGGACCCTGAAATCATGACCTGAGCCAAAGGCAGAAGCTTTAACCCACTGAGCCATCGAGGTGCCCCTAGGCCAACCTATCTTAATTCTGTCTCTTGAAAGTCTTTCAGTTGTTAAATTACCTAGAAACTAGGAAAAAGGAAAGACCAAATCCAAGTGGGAAGAAATAAACAAGGTTTCAGTCAAGGAATTTGAAATTTTGTTACAGGTTGTCATCATTAATAACAATAAGCTTCACTCCAAGCCCAATTTCTAAGAAGATAAGCAAAACTCCCACACTAGATTTTGAATAAAGAAAGATGTACTTATCTCCAAGCATAAAACCTTTACTTTAGTGTTTATAGCCTTAACATAGCAACTTTCATATATATATAACAAAAAAGACCTGAAAAGAAGAAAAATACAGTTTGAAGATATAAAGTGATCATCAGAGGCAAACTCAGATATGGTACGGATGTTGGAATTATCAGAGAATTATTCTGATGGCTCTAAAAGGTAGAAAGCATGCAAGATCACATAGGCAATTTCAACAGAGGTGGACATTGAAAGTAAAACTAAAATGGAAAGACTAGAAATCCAAAACAGCAAAAATGAAAGTATCATCTGATGTATCAGTAGACCTGACACACTTATGAACCAGTGAACTTGAGAGTGATAATTATAGTTGATTTTATGTATTAAAAATGACAAGGATAAGAGATGCTGAGATAACTGGTAAAACACTATTTGTGGTTATGTCCATGAGGATGTTTCCAGAAGAGATTGCCATTTGAATTGGAAGATGGAGAAGATCTTCCCTTGTCATGCCAGTAGGCATCATCCAACCCTTTGAGGGCCCAAATAGAACAAAAAGTCAAGCGTAAGGCATACATCCTCTTTCTTCCTCCCACCTCCCCCATTCTCCTTGGGCTAGAAAGTCAATCTTCTATTCTTGAACATCAGTGCTTTCAGTTTTAAGACTAAATTGTACAATTGGCTTACAGATGGCAGATTATTAGACTTCTAAGTCCCCATACTGCCTAAGCAAATGACAATAAGTCTTAATGCTTCTATATCTATATATGTATATATGTGTATGGTTCTGTTTCTCCAGAGAACCCTGGCTAATGAAAAGAGAGATAAATAAAAACTACTCAATAAAATAGAAGAAGCACGGAGAGAAAAATAATGAAATAAAAGGAATAGAACTGAATATCTGAATTTTGTGGAATAAAATAACAAAGGATGTAACATTAATGATTGGAATCCCAGAAGGAAGAGACCAATAAGATGAAATATTGGAGGAAACAATGATTGAGAATCTTCAAAATCAGTGAAAGACATCACACCACATGTCTAAGATACTGTGGAACACCAAGGAAGATGGATATAGAAACTGAAGAAACCAAAACCTACTTGTAGGCATATTTTTCAGCCTGTTGAAAGCAGAGATGAAAAGAAAAATCTTGAAGATAGCTATGGGAAAGAGGTATGCTCTAAATACAGCAGAAAACATTTAAGAATTACATCAGACATCTCAACAGAAACCATGCAATGAAGAAAAAGCTGTAGTGCCATTTCAAGTGCCAAAGAAAAATCAACCTGTATTTCTATACCCAGTGAAAATATTCTTCAAAACTGAGGAATAACAAAGGATTTCAGGTTACCAATGCCAACAGAATTTATTGCCAGCAGATTTAGGTTATCAGGAATTATAAAGCATTTTTTCCAAGTAGAATGGATATACATGTCAGGAATTTACTCAAAGATATTAAGAGCATAAGGAATGGAAGAGGTGGAAGTAAAATTTAAGATTGCATTCCTAAACTTTCTGGGGCTTCCATAACAGATTACCACAAACTGAGCAGCTTCAACAATGGACACATTTTCTCACTGTTCTGGAGGATAGATGTCTGAGATCAAGGTGACAGCTGGCCTATTGCTAGTAAGATTATTCTTGGTTTGAAAATGGCTGTCTTCTTGCTATGTCCTTACATAATGAAAGAGAGAGAGAGAGTGACAAACAAGAAAAGAAAGCTCTCTGGTGTCTTTTCTCACATGGAATAATCCTCTGGATCAGGGTACCATAATTATGATCATTCAACCTCAATTTCTTCAATAGAGGTCCTGTTACCAAATACACATATGCTAAGGTTATGGGTTAAACATGAATTTAAGAAGACACAAATAGTGAGTTCATAACATTGTGTTATTTGTAAATCTTCTTAAAGATAATTGATTGTTTAAAGCAAAAAATAGTAGCAACATATTGTATCTCATAAGATATGTAAAAGTGAAATCTAAGACAACAATGGTGCAATGAAAGAATTAAGAATATATTGTAATAAGGTTTGTAGAGTTCACATATAACAGTATAAACTATTCTGAAGGTAATCTCAGATTAATTTAAAATATATGTTGTAAATCCTGAAAGTTTTTTTTTAAGTATAAGTAATAAGTTCATAGAGAAGATAAAATGGTAAAAGATGACAAACTAACATTGGTGAAGGTGGAAAAAATAATAGAGGAAAAGAAGAAAATAAAAAGAACACATGGAAATAGCAATGTGCTAGATTTTAATCCAAGTATATCAATCACTTTATGAGTTATATAAACACCAGTTAAGACAGAGTCATCATATTGAATAAAAAACAGGATTTGACTACATAATCTCTCGATGTATGCTCTATATAATCTCTATAACTCCCTCTTTTTTAAAGACACCCATTATAAGATACAGATATCTTTAAAGAATGGAGAAGTTTGTGCAATGCAAACACCAGGCAAAAGAGCAGGAGAGTATTCAGACAAGGTAGACGGCAGAATAAGAAAGACTATAGGAGGAAGAATGCATTATTTGGTAAAGTGAATAATTCTTCAAGAAGATGTAACAACCTTTATGTATATGTAATTTGCAAAATGCAAGAATGACTGATAGAACAACAAATAAGCGTAAAAATCAGTAAGAATATAGACCTGAGGGAGACAAACCAAAAGAGACTCTTAATGTCATAAAACAAACTGAGGGGGGTGGGAGGGAGGGGTGTTGGGAGAGGGTGGTGGGGTTACATTATATGTTTAAATAAAATTAAAAAAAAATGATACCGTAAAAAAAAAATGTAGACCTGAACAGCACTTATCCTAATGACCTTTTATAGAAAAATCTACCCAACAGTAACAGGATATATATTATTTGAAGTATACATAGAATATTCACTATGATGAACCATAATCTGGAGCATTTATGTGTATATATTTGTATATATAAATATGCACATTTTCATTAACATATAATGTATTATTTGCTTCAGGGGTACAAGTCTGTGAATCATCAGTCTTACACAATACACAGCACTCACTATAGCACATACCCTCCCAATATCTATAACCCAGCTACCCTATCCCTCCCCACAACCCCAGCAAGTCTCAGTTTGTTTCCTGAGATTAAGAGTCTCTTAAGGTTTGTCCCCATTGCCAGGCCCATTTTGTTTCATTTTTTCCTTCCCTACTGCCTGCAACTCCCTGTCCTGACTCTCAAATTCCTCATATTAGAGAGCTCATATGATAATTGTCTTTCTCTGATTGACTTATTTTGCTTAAGATAATACCCTCTACTTCCATCCATGTCATTGCAAATGGCAAGATTTCAGGTTTTTTTGATGGCTCCATGGTATTCCTTTGTATATATATACCACATTTTTATCCATTCATCTGTTGATGGACATCTAGGTTCTTTCCATAGTTTGACTGTTGTGGACATTGCTGCTATAAACATTGGGTTACATGACCCTTTGGATTACTACATTTGTATCTTTAGGGTAAATACCCAGTAGTGTGATTGCTGGGTCATAGGGTAGCTCTATTTTCAACTTTTTGAGGAACCTCCATACTATTTTCCAGAGTGGCCATACCAGCTTGCATTCCCACCAACAGTGTAGGAGGGTTCCCGTTTCTCCACATCCTTGCCAACACCTATCATTTCCTAATTGGTTAATTTTAGCCATTCTGACTGGTGTGAGGTGGTATCTCATTGTGGTTTTGATTTGTATTTCCCTGATGCCAAGTGATGTTGAGCATTTTATCATGTGTCTGTTGGCCATTTGGATGTCTTCTTTGCAGAAATACATGTTCATGTCCTCTGCCCATTTCTTGATTGGATTATTGTTCTTTGGGTGTTGAGTTTGCTAAGCTCTTTATAGATTTTGGATACTAGCCCTTTATCTGATATGTCATTTGCAAATATCTTCTCCCATTCTGTCCGTTGCCTTTTGGTCTTGTTGACTGTTTCCTTTGCTGTGCAAAAGCTTTTGATCTTGATGAAATCCCAATAGTTCATTTTTGTCCTTGCTTCCCTTGTCTTTGGTGATGTTTCTAGAAAGAAATTGTTATTGCTGAGGTCGAAGAGGTTGCTGCCTGTGTTCTCCTCCAGGATTTTGATGGATTATTGTCTCACATTGAGGTCTTTCATCCATTTAGAAGTCTCCTTTATGTGTGGTGTAAGGAAATGGTCCAGTTTCATTTTCCTGCCTGTGGCTGTCCAATTTTCCCAACATCATTTGTTGAAGAGACTGTTTTCTTTTTGTGTTTGTTGTTGTTGTTTGTTTGTTTGTTTGTTTTTTCCATTGGACATTCTTTCCTGCTTTGTTGAAGATTAGTTGACCATAGAGTTGAGGGTTCATTTTTGGGCTCTCTATTCTGTTCCATTAATATATGTGTTTGTTTTTGTGTACCATACTGTCTTGATGATTACAGCTTTGTAATAGAGCTTGAAGTCCAGAACTGTGATGCTAAACCCAGGAAAAGTGCCAACCTCTTCCAGTTTTATTTCCCCCCATACAAATATACACCAGTGGAGGATCAGGTGGATCAACACAGACATAGGATTCCTCTTACTGTGTGGGAGTTCTGAACAAGGGACTCACACAATTTTGTGGGCCCTGAGATAGAAGGGTCTGGGGGTTTTGCAATTGAGGAAGATACCTCTGCAGAGGCATTCTTACTCATAGGAGAAAGGGAAAACTTGGGTGATAATTTTCCCATTCTTTGTCTACTGCATTTTCACTTCCCCCATACCAATGGAGGATGTTAGTTCTTGATTGCAATTCCTCTCAGAGACTTTGATGTAGTGGCTGACCACCAAGTCTGCTGGGGGGACAACAACTTTCTCCAGTGAGGCCTGCCTGGTAAAGCTTTTGTAATTGTGGTCTCATTTCTAGAAAAACAAAACAACAAAACAAAACATGATTGGGGGAGGGGCAGAAGGAGAGAAAAAGGAAGGAAATGTCAAGCAAACTCCCCATTGAGTGCAGAGCCTGATGTGGGGCTCAATCTCACAATTCTGAGATCATGACCTGAGCTGAACTCAGATGTTTAACTGACTGAGCCACTAAGGTGCCCCTCGAGTGAATTAATATTGATACTTTTCCCCTATCCTGGAATAGCTTTCTACTATTCAAATTGTTTATGGAATTCTATTGTTCTCTGCTCAATTTCTGTAGTATGAGGTTCAGGAAAAGTTAGGTGTTTTTTGTTTTTGTTTTTGTTTCTTTTTTAAGATTTTATTTATTTATTTAACAGATGGAGATCACAAGCAGGCGGGGGGGGGGGGAAGCAGGGTCCCTGATGAGCAAAGAGCCCAATGCGGGGCTCAATCCCAAGACCTTGAGATCATGACCTGAGTGGAAGGCAGAGGCTTAACCCACTGAACCACAAAGGTACCCCAGGAAAAGTTAGGTTTTGCATGAATCCTTTGTTGTGGTTCTGGAGTTCTATTAATTACATCAAGTAATTTGAACTATAACTTACTGCATGCAGATAACATGTTTTTTATTGTGGGGTTTGTTTTGTTCTCTGAAGTTGATCACAGATAACCTTGATCTGACTGAAGGTGATAGACTTTTTGTATGCTAAGGCTCTCTAGTGATGTTGATAATTGTAAAGAATGATTTAGTGCATACTATATTCCAGATTATAAGTGCTTTGCCTATGTCATTTAATTCTCACAAAACATCACAATATAGATAGTAGTATCAATTATCATTTACAAATAGAGACAACAGGACACAGATCAAATGATTTCCCCATGATCACTAGGCTAACAGGTGGTGGAACCCATACTTTTGATCGTAACCATATTGCATTTTAAAGGTTGACCTTGATTTTTCCTCATGTTATTTAATCACTCATTTTGTGTATGTAATTCTCCAAGTTGTTCATGGAGGGAGGAAGAAGAGTATCTCTGAGTTTTTCTTTTTCTTTTCTTTTTTTTTTCACTGTCTAGTTAAATCTTACTAAGAATTTTGAAGATTAAGTTGAAATTGAAACTACACACCAAATTAGTTCTTCTTTCACTCCAACTTAAATTCATATTTAGTGTCATCTAATGCAAACAAAACATAAGCAATAAGCAATAGTGTGTACCTAATAATACATGATACTAAAATCATGATTTATGACTCTACATTACAGAAAATAGAATATCATGATAAATTTTTATGCTCATCATGGATTACATTCACAAAGGCAAAATCTGCAATTTAAGCAAAACAAAATATTTTATACACACACAACACACCATATGTATATATACATACATATATGTATATATATGTATATGAAAAACGTGTACATAGAATTTGTGATCACTTTGGTGACTTAAGCGATATATTATATCATAAGGTATTATTTTGGGATTTTATTTTCTTTCAGGTCCCAAATTATGTCATTTGAACTAAATAATGTATTTTGTATTATAAAGTATACATTTCAAAGTTCTGAAATATTTTATAAATATATTAAGTGCTTCATTCTTTTATCAATGAACAGTGTTATTAGTGGTAATGCTAATGGTAGGTGTGGATTGCTGCATATCTGTAAACATTGGAGGTATGAGAAGACAATGTCAAACTAGTTTCTGGATTGGTTACACCATTGCTTCTGTCAGCAATATATAAGAATGATCTTGCTCCAATATCTTTGCAAGATTTGATATCCTGAGAATTCTTAGCCATTACTAAACTGGATGGTGTTCAACTTGTATTTCCTTGCAATTAAGCAAATTTTCATGTTTATTCCCTTTTATATAGAGTGTTTATTCAAGACTGTTGCCCACTTTCCTTTTGGATTGTCTGTCTTAACTTATAGGCCTTTGTTAGATGTTTTGGATGCAGTTTCTTTTAAGGTTATATTGATTGCAAATATTTTCTTATACTATGAATACCACTTGAGGATATACTCCATTACAACAAAACAGGATTCAAGAAAAGGAGTAAAAGTTAGTCAGGCCCTGGTAATTTTGCTAATTATGGCTTTGCTATTTATGGCAATAGTTAAGAAAACTTGGAACAGAATAAAACGTAACTGATCACAACTAAAAACCAAACAATTTTTTAAAAGATTTTATTTATTTATTTATTTTGACAGAGAGAGAGCACAAATAAGCAGAGCAGCAGGCAGAGGGAGAGAGAGAAGCAGAATCTCTGCTAAGAAGGGAGCCCGATGGGGGGCTTGATTCCAGGACCCTGAAATCATGACCTGAGCTGAAGGCAGCTGCTTAACCAACTGAGCCACCCAGGAGCCTCCAAACAATTTTTTTTATTACAAAATATAAGGAAATAGAGATGCTAACTCTTGAAAGGATTGAAATTTATATTTTAATACACTTGCTTAAAAGTCAAGGATAAACAGAAATGAAGATGTATGAAATGTGTAGTTTCCAAATCTGTCCAAAATTTTTTAAGAGGTAGAATAAAAATTCATCCTTCTAATAAAGCTTTTGGGAAGGCATGAACATGTGGAGGAAAATAGACGTACAAGTAAGGAAAAGTTAGTAGAAAATTATAAGATCCAACATACATCTGGGAATAGTTCCAGAACAAAAGAAGAAATACGGAAAGAAACAAAGTCAAAGAACTAGGACAACTTATTTTTCCAAAATTTGTAAAACACATAAACTCTTATGGTAAGAAGGCAAAATTAAAAATTAAAAAAATAATGTAAATTCACACATATATTATAGTAGATCTGCACAACACTAGAGGAAAAGAGTTCTGAAAAATGAGAAAACTGGAATAATTATTAAATTGAAAGCATATTTCTGAAGCAATTACAAAACAAAGCTCTAATATAATACATAACCAACATGCTGAGAGAAACCTGTTAAAGTAGAATCTGTTCACTGTACAAAGTCCGTGATGAATGAGGATAAAGTAAATTTATTTTGAGGAAAAAAAAAAGGGAAAATTATACAGATAAAATTTTACCAAAAAAAAAAAAAAAAAAGAGGGAATGAGATACAGTTGTTAATGAGATCAATAGTAAGTATATAGGTAGATCTAAACAAGTATTGGTTGTAATAAAAATATTATAACCTTGAACTAAAAATGAAACTGATCTAAAACATTGGGCAAAAACAACATGAAAGATGAAAAGCCTGATTAAACTAAAATAGTTATTTTTAATTTTTGGATAGGGTATTCAGTTTAAATTGTGCCATTAAAATTTTTAGTCTTATAGATCTCAAAGAGAGCTAAATAAAAACCAGTACAAGGAAAACATGGCCATATTCATACAATAAAATACTTTCATTTGGCAAAAATAGTTTTTATATATTTTATAAACTAATCTGGGATATATTGCTAAGTGGATAAAATAATGTATAGGGTAAACCTCATTATATGATTATATTTGTGTGAGAATGTACCCAAACTATATATGATTAAGTGATTATAGATATAAACATGTATATATATTGAGATTTTCAAATATAGACAAATATTTCAGTAAGCTTATACTTTTAAAAATTTTTAGTTTTTTTTTACAATTGTAGTGACATACATTACATTAGTTTCAGGTGTACAACAAAGTGATTCGACAACTGCGTTATGTTGTGCTCACAGGTATAACCATCTACTACCATATAACATTATTGCAATATCCTTGACCATATTCTCTATGCTTTATCTTTCATTCTTATGACTAATTCATTCTATAACTGAAAGCCTATATCTCACTCCTCTTCGTGAAATTAGCCGTCTCCTTCCCCTTCTCCTCTGGCAGCCATTAGTTCTCTCTATTTCTAGGTCTAGTTCTACTTTTTGTTTGTTTGTTTATCCATTCATTTGTTTGTTTTTAAATTCATGTAAAGTGAAACCATATGGTCTTTTCTTTCTCTGACTGAAATATTTCATTTAGCATTATACCCTCTAGGTCCATCCATGTTATTTCAAATGGAAAGTTCTCATTCATTTTTATAGCTGAATAATATTCCATTGTGTGTATGTGTGAATGTGTGTGTGTTTGTGTGTGTGTGCACCACATCTTCTTTATTCATTTATTTATTGATGGGCACTTGGGTTGCTTCAATACCTTGGCTATTGGAAATAATGTTCCCATAAACATAGGGGTTCACAGGTCTTCTCAAATGAGTGTTTTTGTTTTCTTTGAGTAAATAGCCAGTAGTAGAGTGACTGGGTCATGTGATATTTCTATTTTTAATATTCTGAGGATTCTCTATACTGTTTTTGGACAGTGGCTGACCAACTCTACCTTACCATCAACAGTGCTCGAGGGCTCCTTTTCCTCTCCATACTCACCAACACTTGCTATTTCTTGTTCTTTTTGATTCTAGCCATTCTGACAGGTGT
>RCUC01155455.1:0-38414 GCA_003697995.1 Taxidea taxus jeffersonii
GATGTGGAGAAAGGGGAACCCTCCTACACTGTTGGTGGGAATGCAAGCTGGTGCAACCACTCTGGAAAACAGCATGGAGGTTCCTCAAAAAATTGAAAATAGAGCTACCTTATGACCCAGCAATTGCACTACTGGGTATTTACCCTAAAGATACAAACGTAGTGATCCAAAGGGGCACGTGTACCCGAATGTTTATAGCAGCAATATCCACAATAGCCAAGTTATGGAAAGAACCGAGATGTCCATCAACAGATGAATGGATAAAGAAGAGGTGGTATATATATACAATGGAATACTATGCAGCCATCAAAAGAAATGAAATCTTACCATTTGCGACGACATGGATGGAACTAGAGCGTATTATGCTTAGCGAAATAAGTCAACTGGAGAAAGACAACTATCACATGATCTCCCTGATATGAGGAAGTGGAGATGCAACGGGGGTGGGGGTTAAGGTGGTAGGAAAAGAAAAAATGAAACAAGATGGGATCGGGAGGGAGAGAAACCAAAAGAGACTCTTAATGTCATAAAACAAACTGAGGGGGGTGGGGGGGAGAGGGGTTGGGAGAGGGGGGTGGGGTTACATTATATGTTTAAATGAAAAAAAGCTTAAATTAAAAAAAAATAAATAAATAAAAATAAAAGAGGTAGAGGAGCGCCTGGGTGGCTCAGTTGGTTAAGCAGCTGCCTTCGGCTCAGGTCATGATCCTGGAGTCCTGGGATCGAGTCCCACATTGGGCTCCCAGCTCCTCAGGGAGTCTGCTTCTCCCTCTGCCCTTCTAGCCTCTCCTGGTCTCTTTCACTGTCTCTCTCTCAAATAAATGAATAAATACATCTTTAAAAGAGGGAGAGATGAATGAAGGTTGGCACAGATGAAGATGATTCTGGAAACCACCAATGGCTCTTATCGGACAAGGAGGGGCTGTGAATATGATCCTGTTTGAGGAAACCATCTAGACACCCAGAGATAAGGATTAGCTTGGTTGAGGGAGACAGCAGGCAACTGTCTAACTAGGGTTGATGACTGTTTGGAAAATCATCAGGTATTTCACTGTCTGCATCTCCAAACACAGTTGGAGACCACCAATAGCTTGGATACAATTGGTGATGGGAGAACAGTTTGTTGTAGAAACAATTAGGGCAGTGCTGGGAAGAAGCATTAGCAGTCATGGGAGCCTGGCCAAGGAAAAGCAGGGCTTCTGACAATCCCACTGCAGCAGAGCCAATAAGCTATGGGGGACAGAAACTGGTTGGTTCCAACACATCACCCCCTTTCCCAGGGCAGGTTGGGCATCCCGAGGAGAAACTGCCAGTGTGGCACACAAGGGCCACATTTGCTGTTCCATAACATGCACCCTGTCCCCACCAACAGGAAGCTCTGTCTCAGGCATGCAATAGAAGAGACAGGAAAGCCAAGTTCCTTCTGCTGCATCCATATCAATTGTGTGCCTCTTTGTTTCTTCAACTGGTAAATCAGAGATCATCTGCACAACAGGATCATTTTGGAAATGATGAGGCCACTCTGCAGAGAGCACATTTGGCTTGGCAGCCAAAGGGGTTCTTTGGGAAGTGGTGCTACCACACTAATCAAATTCTTCCATTTTCTCTGACGAGGGGATTTTAGAGCCAAGTCTCACTCTAAGAAAACACATGTTAACATCTGAACTGACCAACTGAGGACAGGGATGTGTGGTATAGAGAAACAAACCTAAGCTTTAGGATTCTAGGAAGGGTAGTTAGTACTCTGCCCAGGTCCCCTTTGTTTGTTTCAGCGTGCTTTTGGTCAGTGCCTTTAACTCTTCTTCTTAGGATTGCCTTGGACTACTGGAGCCCTCATGAGGAAAACCAGAAAAGCCTAGAAACAAATCCATCATTTCAAGTCTCCAGCACCTGTTGGGAGATCACCGCCCACTCTATTCTTAGTCCAGGATCTAGGCAGTTCAGGCTGACCCCAACAATTGCTCTAGGGGTGAGTCTGGGGATGCAGGCTAGGCTGGTATGAATCACATCTCTGTGGTGCTCTGAGAGATTTGAGTTGGGCACATGACCCAAGCTGGGCCAGTCAAGGTCAAACCCTGAAACTAAAGGGTAAACAGGGAGTTCTCCTTCTTAGATGGCGAGGTCCATAGATCTCTTTAGCTTAAAGGTTCCAAATGCCATTTTCAATATTGCAAGGAGAGTGTCTTCCTGAGAGTGAAGCCAATATAGAAGAAAGCAGAGCCCAGATATGGAGAAAATGTTAATGTGGGCCTTGGGTATTACTTATCTGCTCTGAGGTAGCACAGTCCCTATTGATGGACTAGTTGCTAATGGCTTGCCTAGGTTGCTGACTTCTGTTATCCCCAGAGCTTCCTAACCCCCTAAAGACCCAAATGCCCCCACTGTGTCAGAGCCGCACTGTTTGCTGCCCTAAATGGGAAGAAGGCCCTCACCAGATGGCCCCACCTCAGCCCATGGGGAAAGACTAGGAGCTAGATGCTCTTCCAGATCCAGGCCTTCCTTGCATAGACCACCTCCTGCAAATCAGTCTTTGAATCTGGGAGGCCCCTCTGCTATACTGTCCTATAAGTATCTGAAGCATATAAATAATAAAACACTTATTTAATGCTTGCCATGTGCCAGACACCGTTTCACAAGTTTTGCCTGACAGCCTCATTTACTTCTCACAAGAGCTCGATGAGCACATGTGGTTGTTATCCACATTTGACTGAAGCATAGGCAGGCTGAGTTACTTGCCCAAGGATCTTGCACTTTTAAAGTATAATTAAGTTTTTTGAATGATTTCACATCTTTAACCTACTTTATCATCACAATAGTCTCCAGAATTGGGATTTTTATCCCTCATTTAGAATTTTTTTTAAAAAGCATAAAAATTTGAGATAAATTGCCAATGGTCAAGCTATGACTCTTAAGGCAGCATTCATTCACAAAACCACAGAAGCTCAGAGTTGGCAGGGACTACTAAAGACATCTGATTCTGACTGTCCATCTAATGGGAGGGGAGAGAAAGGCTTGAAGGACAGAGAGGTTTGCCTAAATGCAGGTTGGTGTCTGGAGTCTAATCTCCCAGTTCTTTTATTGTACCCTGCTCCTTGGAGAATGTGTGACTCTCTCTCTGCCTTTCTCTCTCTCCCTCCCTCTCTCTCTCTCTCTCTCTCTCACACACACACACACACACACACACACACATATACACACTGACACCCTGCCCCTACCCACCCTCTCAGAAACTACTCCTTTTTTACCATCACCCCTACCTCTCTACCCAGAATGGCCACCCTCTAAATTCAGAATGAACAGAGGGTCTGTGCTAGTCCCAGTCCCTCTGATCAGCTAGACAGTCCCAACCCAAATAGACCCAAATAGATTTATTACCCTCAGGAAGTGTCCTCAGTGTCCAAGGGACTTCCAAATTTCCCTCAATTTTTAGGGGAAGATAAGCTGAAGGAGGAGGCAAGTACATGATGAAGGGACCCCACAGACTGAGAGAGCCAAGCAGGAGGAGGATGGGAGTGAATCAGCCAGACAGGCGGGCCAGTGAGCAGCCACAGCCAGCAAGCCCTGTATCACAGCGCAGAGAAGACGTGAGGAACACAGCCAGGGAGAGTCCATAGTCAGAAGGAAAAACCCATGGGACGCCTGGGTGGCTCTGTGGGTTAAAGCCTCTGCCTTTGGCTCAGGTCACAATCCCAGGGTCCTGGGATCAAGCCCTGAATCAGGCTCTGCTTGGCAGCGAGCCTGCTTCCTGCTCTCTCTGCCTGCCTCTCTGCCTATTTGTGATCTCTGTCTGTCAAATAAATAAATAAAATCTTAAAAAAAAAAAAAAACAGAAGGAAAAACCCAAACAAATGAAAACTATCAACTGCACTTGAGAGGTAATGAAGAAAGTGGGTCAGTAGAGGCAAGGCAAACTCCCACTGCTAGCCAAGCCTCTTTCCTTTCCCTTCCAAAAAGCTAACATGTGCAGATTGATGGATATCTCCTGAGTCGGAGTCAGCAGCACAAGTAGAATTAATGAGGGCAATAGCATGGAAATGCATTGTGTTAATAGACCCAAGCAGAAAACAGATTCAAATGACTTTCATAAATGAGTTCAGCTCAGAACAGAAAGAAGATGCAGAGGACAATAAAAAGTGGGGGAGGGGTCACGGTGTGGGAAGACTTTGAAAATGATTACCAAAAGGTATTTACTTGAAGCCCTTGGTAACAGCAACTCAAGAGATGAGCTATCTGATTAAACGTCATTATGAAAACATGGCAGTATTCAAGGTTTGGCACCAGAGAGGAGAATGAGGATGAGCAGAGGAAAATTTGAAAATCAAGAAAGTGAAGAGCATGACTCCACAAAATTGCATTTGCAACTGTGTGCAAAGTGGGGTCTATGGGGGCAGAGTTCCACTGGACATTGAAGGATGCAGTGACAGAGAAGCACTGCTCATTGGGCCTCTAGCAGCTGCATTGAGTTGGAGCTCTTCTAATGGGAATGGTGACTATACTGGAGAAGGCCAGGGACCAGTCAGATCTGAGCAGTACCTAGCATTTCCAAGGAAAGGTGAATATAACATGAGTGTTTTGAAACAAAAACAAAAACAAAAATATCCTCCCCAAACATAAGTGTTTCCTAAGGCTTCAGGCCTCACAAGTTCTCTGTGAATTAATTGGAGTCAGGGGAACGGGATCTCAGACTACACCGCCTGGGTTGGTGACTTTCCCCCAGTGGTTCCTCACCTGCTGAAGAAAAGGTGGTGGGGATTTTAGTTTCCACCTGTAGCAGAGTTAGTGGTCTCACCAAATATTCCATCTATGCCTCCCTAACCCTTCATTCCTGGCCCCCTTGGTATCAGGGAGAGATTTTTGCAATTCTTTTACAATTTTGGTGAATAGGCTTAAATGGAAGTTCTCGTGTCAAAATAAACTGACCCATGGAAGAGCCAGGGAAAACCCTCTATAAAGCTCTTCCATTGTTTTGGCTACATTCCAATGGTGAAGCCTCCACCATCCGGGGTCCCTGAGTAAGTAGATAAAGAATAATTTCTCTTCTTCTTTAGGGAGGACCCTTTCCTACCACAGGCAGTCCTGAATAGATCAGGGGGTATGAGTGAGAAATAAATTTCTGCCATATGAAGTATAAGATAAACCTTTGTTGGGTAGAGATCTTACTACAGTTATCATGCTCTAGTATACTAGGTAGGCCATGACTGATACACTCTCTAATAGGCACCAACCACTATCCAAATGGATACTTGCAAAAGCTCTATGACATCAGTAAATTGTCTTAAGATTTGATTACTTCAACTCAACTAGTACTTATTGAGTATGTACTAGGTTCCAGGTATTGTGCTAGGCCCTGTGGCTACTGAGATGAACGAGACCTATGGACTTTGCATTTGTCTGGGGAGATAGATTCATGGGTATATTATGATGTAGAAGGAGAAGTTTTATTCCATTGTATTCCAAAGTACCATGAGGAAACCAGAGTGCTGAGTCCCAGAAGCTGAGGTAGGGTAAGGGGGTCAGGAAGAGGTGATGTCTGAGCTGGACTTAGGAAGAAGTGTATGGATGTATCAGATAAAGAAGGCTCAAAGAACATGCACATCAGAGAACTCAGGAAGATTAGAACACTTTCTTTTTGCTTCTCTATTGGACTGACTTGCCTGCTATCTATCCTTTAAAATCTTCCCAGGCATTGTTCCTTCCTGAAAGCCTTTCTTACCTCGACCCCTATCTCCCTCATCACCCACCACCACATACAGAACCCCAACCCCAGGCTAGGTTGTGTGGTTCTTCTCTTTGCTTCTGCAACATGCCAGCCCCACCAAAATAGCATCTCATAATTTTTCTCCACCATCTTGTTTGTCTTCCCAAGTGTGCTGGAACCTTGATGTCAGGGTCTGTCACTATATTCCTAGAGTCCAGCAGAGGGCTTACTCATCATACTAAAAATTTTTTTGAAAAGCAAATAAAACTGGGAAAAATGAATAATCCAATCAGAAACAACTCAAGATTTCATAGCAGACCTAAGGAAATTTGGCTTCTGTCTGGCTCCAAGTTTTAGGTGTAATGAGAGGAGGAGATCAGAGGGGAGGGGTTACACAAGGCAGGAAGGAGCCTAGGGACCCAGAGAAAGTGCAGTTCAGCTGGGAAAAATCAGCTGAACCAGGAAAGACCAATCTTTAAAAGTGAAAGGAGGGGCAGTAATTTAGTGAGGTAAGGTCATGGAGATGTCACAAGCTATTAACTTTGTTGCATTGACTGTTGACCAGAAAAGAGCATCTCTCTTCCCTACAATTTCTAATTTCTCCAGGAACCTCTCTGCATTCTGGAATTTCTGTTAACACATGTAAACATCTCAATGGTAAATTCAAAGTGTCACAGCTGTCATTGGAATTTTCCCTGGGCTGAGATCTAAAGATGATCCTGTGTCTGGGAATCAACAGCCTTTGCTCTAGACAAGGTGCAGGGATAGGAGTGGGGAGGACACCATGATAGACCAGAACTATCTGGGATCTTGAGTAGTTACAGTACTACAGCTAATCATTACAGGCTGCTGGGAAAATGGTAGTGTTCTACACTATCAAATGACTCCTCAAGGCCAAAGTGGGATATGGAGCAAGCCCAGCTAATACCAGGTGTCATAGTGGCCCTGGGACTGGAGTCAGGCTGGGCTGGTGCTCACACTGGAGGATTAGGATAAGACAGAGCCAGAAAGGCAAAAAAACTATTTCCTATGGACAGGAAAGATCAATACCAGGGAAGTCAACTTCTGTGCTCAAGTTCAAAAAGGAAGGGCAGGGCCCAAAATGGGAGAATTGTTGAGTCAGAAGTCAAGAAAAGACTAAACAGTAAAAGACCAGAGGAATATGATGGGAGGAGAGAGGATCCAAGACACCTAAGTTGTAAACTAGGCTGGAGGTCCCAATGTCTGTTTTTATTGGTCGTTAGCCAAAGCTTTTATGGGTGGGTGGATTTATTTATAGGCTCAGTGTTTGGGTATACATCTGTGTGGCTCTTTAAGACATGACTCACAAAATCCAGTGTCAGGTGGGTTAGAGGACCAGAGAAACCACAATCAAGAGAAATTTCAAAGCAAGCACTCCTATCCTTGATTTAGATTTTTCAGATGTCAAGGAGGGCACATGTTTGACCTCAGTCATTCTTAACACATATTGTTTTTTCTCTCATCTACTTTGCTCATGTGCTATATAGCACTCCAGACTTATTATTTTCCAAGCCACCCTGAAAATCTTCATTCTCTTAGCCCTGCCTCCCCAAGACCCCTCGTATTTTCCTCCCTCTCCCTTTTTCCAGATTCTGCACTACTGAGTCTGAAGAGCTGGTCTGCTGAGCGGTGCCCTTCTTAAAGGATGGGAATCAGGCTCAGCCAGACTGATCATTAGTGGGTAAATGGTCAGGGAAGACTGGGAACATTTATCTTTTAAATACTATATTCCATCACCTATGGGATGGACCACCAAATGCCCAATGTGAAGCTAATAGTTGGTGGAGGCCTAAGGATCTGTGTGGGCTCAGACAGCACTCCTGAGTCATAGAGATTTCTGGGAGAGTGGTGCAAAGTGTCTCAAAAAGAACATTCCAGTCCTTCTAGGCCCAAAATTAAGGCACTCACTTCATGTCAGAATCTTGAGGATGTCTCCCTGTGCCTCTGTGATGGTTCAGACTCAGATGTAGGTTTGACCAAGTGTTTCATGGTTGATTACCCCCTTCACTGCTTCCACATTCTCAAGCAACATTATTAAATGCCTGTTCTTTGATGGTAGGGGACACCTTAGATTTCCCAACTATAAAATGATCCTATTTTATAACACTGCAGGCACTGTATTGCTTGAATGCTTCTCAGTCCTGGAATCAATCCTGCTCAAGCCAAGTTGTTGAAAAAAACTCCCCAGCCATTTTCTATTCATCTCAAATGTTGAATTTCCTGGCATAATTGCCCAATCCTGGGGTGTCTCTGCCTCTTCGTCTCGCAGCTGGAGGAGATTGGTACCATTTCCTTACTGATAGAAGCAGAGCAGGAGGTTAGCTCCTTCACAGACAGTGAAAATATAATTTTTTTCACAAAGTGTGAATTTTCTAGGAATTACCCTAGTCCACACACTGCACTTTAAGTGTGAGAACAGTAATTCCAAGCCGGTCTTGTAACAACAGATGAACCTATTTAACAACCAGGTTGGTCACTTTCTAGCAGACTGGGCTCTGTCCCTGAGGAGATCTAATCTCGGGCATTTTTAGGTGGCTGAATATTCTCTAGTCAGCATCATTCCTGTCTTCTGCAACCATCCTCAACTTCTTTCCTCTCAACAACAGGTGACAGGTGTGTGGTACCTAGGAATTAGAATAAGGCTTCCTGAAGAAGAGTGTTCTCTGGAACCCTGATCCCTAAGGTCCTCCATTAAACACATTTGAGAAAGGCCTCAGACTATGGAGACTTATAGTGCAAGTTGGCTGTGTTTTTAATTTGGGCTCCCCAAGAGCATTTACTGCGATCGACTCCTGATTCCTGGAAGATGCAGAACAAGAGTGGGGAAGTGAATCAGGAAAGGCAAAGCAGCCCATAAAGGATGAGTTAGAGGACCAGCTACCACTGTGAACTGAAGTATAATCCCATTGCAGACCTTTGCAGCCAGTAGAACACAGGCTTGTCAACCCCCCTGAGGGGGGGGGGTGCAGGAAAGCTGGGGTAGCTCTACACCAACTCCATCTCTCTTTGTTTGAGGGTTCCTCCTCAAGAGGGTTCATTCCTCAGCACCTCTTACTTGCTTTGGCTGAGCAAAGTGGGTTCCAAGGATCAAAAAAGACCCTCAGGAATAGAAATGTGTGCACTGATCATGGAAGTAGGGCTGGTGTGCCCTGAAAGAGGGCGAGGGAGGGGTATGGGTGGATGCTGACAGTATCTGCCAAAGATCCTCAATTCATACACTGTGACAAATTTTGGATAAGTCTGACTCAAATACCTAATAGGTAGACATAAAATCAGAGCTGAATATAGTGCTTAATAGGCTTTTCATCCAGGAGAATAGAAGATACTGGAGAGGTGGGGGTAGTTCTTTGAGATGTTTCCAGGCAGGGAAGCCAAACGAGTCCTTCTTTCCTGGAACACAGTGGACAGATCTGGCTCAGTGAATGGAATAAGTTTAGTGCCTGGACCCGCCACCAAAAGGATGGAGGGAAGTGACCTTCCCAGTGCTGGACAAATTCTAGCAGCATCAGGATTCTGTTTGTGTGTGGGGTTGGGGTAGGATACTGGGGTTCGGAGAGGGAATATTTAGGGAGGGGACATTTGTTGGAAGGCCAGGCTTTTGGGCTCCGAGTTTGTGGTAAAAGTTTTGTTTATTTTATTTTTAGAGAGGGAGGGAGGGGAAGGAGCAGGGGGAGAAGGAGAGAGAGAGAATCTTAAGCAGGTTCCACATCCAGCTGGAGCCTGATGTAGGGCTCAATCTCACAAACCTGAGAATCATCACCTGAGCTGAAATTGAGAGTCAGTTGCTTACCTGACTGAGCCACCCAGGTGCCCTGAGTTTGTATGATTTTAAAGTCTTCATTTGCATTCTTCCTCTAGGATTGGAGGGCAGGAAGATAAAAAAGCCAGGGCATTTATATCTAGTTTCTCCACTTACTTAGCATCTCTAGCACTAGCTGTATCTCTCAGTGGCCCCTGGACAGGGTCAGCCATGATTTGTTTCTTGCTGGAAGGCTCTGGTTTCTGAACTTCAGACAAAAGATGGAAGACTCATTTCTCCTCCCCATTACAGATTTACCCATTGGCTGAGGGGAAACCTGCTCTTTTCATAGAATTAGGATGGGAGGAGGGCAAGGAAGTGTAATGGTCTGAGGTGCTAATGGCCTGAGGTCATTACCTGCTGTGGCAAAGGCCATTCTCTCTCTTCTCTTACCACCAAGTTAGCAGTCCCACAAGAAACTCAGGCTGTGCTGAGATCTTTAACCATGACTCAAGCCTCCAGATTGTTGACAAGGCGGGGAACTTCTTGTACTCTTAACTCAGAAAGTTGTGCTTTTCTGTTGATAAGAAATAATAGTTGTCTTTTGTTCAAAGAGTCAGAAAAATGGATTAGCCTCTTGGAACCTAAAGACTTGGTTTAAATTAATCTTCCAAAGACGTATGGAGAACATGAAAGAAAAATCCCAGATTAATAATAAAAAAGAACGGAGGCACTTGTCAGGAAAAAAAAAATTAAAGAAAACAAGCAAATCTAATTCCCCAAACCCCAGCAGTACTTGCCTTTCTGCTTTCTGTAGTATTCTGTATCCTAACAGAGCAGCCCTGGGTATGCAGTGTGTTTCCAGGACCCTTGTAATTCAGTTTACCCAGTGCCTTCTGACACTTCCCAGGTGAGAGATGCCTTTTTGTATTTTCACTCATCCAATGAGACAAAGTTCTGTGCTGGCTTCAGGGGAAACAAATGCAATAGGAAGCGTGGAAGATGTCTGTTTGCTTTGATCCTTTCCCTGCCTTCTCTATCTCATATGGTGTCATTGGAAACTACATTTCCCAGACTCCCTTGCTCTCTGGAGGGTGAGAGAAGAAGAAAAGCCAAGGTATTTCTTCTCACCACCATCTGCCTGCTTAGGTGTCTAAGCTAGCAGTGGCTGTGTCTCCTCTGCTGTTTCCGCTTCCACCAGGCAGTCCCTCCATCCATTGTCCCAGATACATTGACCCAGAGATGGGTCTACAGGGTGCAGAAGCCAAGCCTCCTGGTAGGAAGTAATAACCATGGCAGGAGCTCCTGCTCCCAGAAGCTCCTGCTCCCAGAAGCTCCTGCCATGGTTTTACTTCCTACCAGGAGGCTTGGCTTCTGTACCCTGTAGACCCATCTCTTCCTATTGTCCTTCCAGCCCTCTGGTGATGGTGACTTGCCACTGTTGCTAATTTCTGGTTCTCTGCATTGTCCTCTGCATGGGTTCTTGGTTTTTGTTTTTTTGTTTTTTTTTGCATTATCTGTGTTGCAGTTTCCCCATATCAAATTGCTTCTGCTTGGACCTGGACTGACATTTACTTTTCTGACTAGATCCTCATTACTATAGTGGTCTGTCCTGTGGGTTGAGGACAAAAGAGTCCCTATTACCCTCCACTGACCAATGAGATTGAAAGCTGATTCTTCTAATTCAGGAATGTGCTAAACAGAAGCCAGGCCACAGGGAACAATGATTTGGGTCAATGTTATTATCACACAGTAGTTATAGAGGCCCCTCAGTGCCGTAGTTCCCACAATTATTTCCTTCTGCCCTGACCTAGAACATTCTAGGTTTGTTACTATTACTTACTACTTTTATCTTATTTTACAAATATGGAAATTAAAGGCTAACATGAAATCAGTTGCCAAAGGTCAGTGTGACTCCAGAGCTTGTATTCCTGACCTCTATACTACTCCAATCCCCTGACATGTTCTCCACATGGTCCCCAAAATAAGTATTGCCCAGTATTGCATCTTAGATCTCATTTGGCTTCTAACCAAGGTAAGCCCCTAATCAGCTCTGCCATAAAATGTCAGAAATAGCCCACAGGTCCTGATGCTTAGGCTGTAACTATGGGGTCTACTTCATAGATACACATGTGCTTTCTAATCCAGCAGTAACCAGCCACCCTCCATGCTCTCTTACCATCTATAGGAACGTCTGAGGGCATTTGCAAAATGCTGAGTGAGATCAGGGGTGGGCTCCACTCACAAATGGACAAAGCTCATTACCTTATGAGGGGTTGGAGCCATGACACCAGCCTCATTAGCAAATGTCTCTAAATGACTGACAACAGCCATTGATGCAAACTCCTTTCCTTCCAAGAATGTTTTAGGCCATAGACTAAATGCTATGCCCATACCCATTCCCTGGGAGCCAGGCCTCATTAAGAAAATAACTTAGATGGGTCCAAAAGTTCCTCAGAATGACAAATTAACTAAGCTTTTTATAAACGGTAGCCTTGGGGATGAAGAGGAACTGGGTTATTCCCAGCGAGTCTGCCCCACTGATGCAGGAAGGCTGTTGTATTGCAAAAAGCCCTGAAAGGATTGACTGAGAAGGCAACAGGCACCTATTAGGGAAGAAAAGAATTTGCAGAGATTGAACTGGGACTGACCTGATTTCTTGTTGGGGAACTGTTGCCTGGTGCTGCAAGTAGAACGCAGAGGGAATTTGTTTCAGGTTTGTATCATCATGACTATCATCATCGTCCTCATCAATGACATTATCATCCTCAACCCCAAACAATATTTATTAAGTAGGTTACTATGGCAGCCAAATTAATTTTGGGTAATTAACTATGAAATTTGGGTCCATGTCTAGACTTAAGCCAATCAATCAAATATCCACCAACATTTTCTGAGTGTCTCTGATGCGCTGGACCACTAGTTCCCCAGCCTGGTTCTATGTTAGAATCACTAGGGCCTGAGCCTCACATCAGACCAATTAAATCTAAATCTCTGGTTGTGGGACATGGCATTTATATTTTTTAAAAAACTCCACTGGAGACTCTAATGTGCAACTGAAATTGAGAAGAAATGTGCTAGGAACTGGGGAAAGATAAACAAAATGAAATAAGTTAACAAAATCAAACACCTGACCTCTGGGTACTGCCTAGTTAGGGAAATGTTGCAGTTAAATAACAGCATATGTGTTAACTAAAGAAGTAAGACAACTTCAAGGGACAAACAAGTTAGGAAGGTGTGGAGGGAAGAGTAGTTTGAAGACTTTGTGAGAGCTTTCTGGAAGAATTGGAAACTGAGAAGGGACTTAAGGACAGTCAGATAGCAGTTGGATTATTCGAAGCTGAAGTTGCCCAATAGTGCTAGAAAAGGAGATTAAACTTGTTATATTCTGGAAGCAGTGGCTAGATCAAGAATATATTAAGTAGTGGGTCACTACAAGAGAAGATTAAAAAGGTAGGTCATGGACTAGATTGAAGTCAGCCTTGACTATGTTGCCCAGCAAATTTCTAGAACTTATTCATCATGTATAACTGAAATTTTATACAAATTGAACATAGTGCCTAGTTAACAATACTGTATTGTGTACTTAAAAATGTGGAATTTGTTAATCGGGTAGAGCTTATGTTATATACTTTTACCACATATGCAGAAAAGACACAAGGAAACATTAAGAAGTGATGGGCAGGTCTATTACCATGATTGTGATGATTGTTTCTTGTGTGTGTGCATGTGTCCAAACTCATTAGATTGTACACATTAAATATGTACATTTTTATATATCAATTACACCTCAATAAAGCTGTTTTTCAAAAGGAAGAAATGAGGGGCTCCTGGGTGGCTCAGTTGGGTAAATGTCTGACTCTTGATTTAGGCTCGGGTCATAATCTCAGGGTTGTAAGACTGAGCCCTACATCGGGCTCTACGCTAGGCATGACACCTGCTTGAGATTCTCTCTCTCTCTCTCCCTCTGCCCCTCCCCCACCTCTATAAAGAAAAAAGAAAAAGGATAAAAGTGACCTTTACTACAAAATAAGGTACATGGATGATGGAGGAACTGTCTTGTTGATTTCTGGGAAGGGGAGTTGAGGATGCAGAGATTTTTAAATTTTGATTCATTGACAGTTTGGATTTATAATGTAATGAAATGTAGTATGGACTGGAGTGGAATAGAAGGACCTGGGGAAAGGAAGGGTATTTGGAAAGCTATTGCATTGTCTCAGGAATGAGAACTTTGACCAAGACAAAGGATATATATAAAGAAGAAGCTAAAGAAGATGGTCTGGAAGAAGACCAGTGGGATACTGAGGTTCCTGGCTTGGATGCTTGATTGGGTGTTGGTATTCTTAACCAAACAGGATGGCTGACAGGCTGGCATAGTGGAAGATCAAGGTTTGGAACAGCTGGACTGAAGTTCAGCTGCAGGTCAGCCACTCACTGAACACATGAGATTAGACTCTGAGATCTAGTTTTCTTATCTGTATAGAGGAGCTTACAATATCTGCCTTGCATGCTAGCTGGGAAGATTAAAAATAATGTATATGTAATGCTACTACAGGGCCTTGCATAGAGTAGTTATCCAGTTGGTGTTATTATTTTTAGCATTATTAAAAAACATAGGCGAAGATGTTAGGATGAGTGGAGGTTCCACTGAATTGAGCTGTAGACACGTTATACTTACAGGATATCTCAACGGAAATGTCCAATAGGCAGTTGGTAGTATGGGCCCGGTACTAGAGTCAGGGCCCAAAATAAAGAAGGAGGATTATCTACTTAGAGGTGACAGCAGAAATTCATGGAAGTGGATGAGATTTCCTAGGGAAAGTATACAGAGTAAGCAGAGAGGAGGTTCAAGAGTGGTTTTTGTATCCATCCAGACTCTGGTAACAAATGATAGAACTCTAACTCAAGTGGTTTAAGAACAAAACTGCAGAAAGGAGGGACTTTTATTGACTCTAGTAGCTGAAGTTACAGGGGAGGTTCACCTGTGACTTCACACATGGTTGCTTGTCAAAGATGTCATGGATATCAAGAGGATTCTTCTTTCTCCTCTCCTTCTGGATGGCTTCATTCTCATGCATGTTCTTCCCATGTAGGGCAAAAATGGCCCTGAGGCTCTATAACTTATAAATACCAACAGAGGTCATGTCCTTCTCAGCAGCTCTAGCAAAGGAACCAAGACTGATTCCCATCGGCTCATTGCTCTCATGCCTATCCTTGAGACAATACCCAGGACTTGCATCCTGGGTTATGTGACCACCCTTAGGCGTGAGGAGTGGGCTCAGGGCCACCAAAACAATATGAGCTGGGGTAGAGAAGGTATGTCTGCACAAAGGAAAATTGGAGGTGCTGTCAGTCCACTAAACAGGGGTCCACAGGCCAAATCCTTCCCCCTACAATGCATTTTTATAAATATAGTTTATAGTTCCAAAGTTTATTTGGAACACAGCAAAAGCCACATGTTTATGTATTGTCTACAATAGATTTTGAGCTACAGCAGCAGAGCTGTGTCATTACTACAGAGACCACCTGGCCTGCAAAGCCTGTAATATATAATATCCTACTATTATGTCCCCTTACAAACTAACTCACGTTTTCCTCCAATACCTAGAGCTTCTCTCTATGGTTTTAACATCTTCTGGATCTTTGTAGTAAGTCCTGGGGGAATTGTCCTGTATACATTGTTAAAATTTAAAGAATATATTGGTTCTTTACAGAAAAGTTTGCCAACCCCTGCACTAGGACATAAGCCCATAAGAACAGAACTTTGTTGTATGTACTGCTTTATGCCCCAGGCTGGCAGAATTTCTGATAGATGACAAGTGCACAAAGAGTATTTGTGGCATGAATAGGGAAGTGGATGGTGGGTTTGTACAAAGATTGGACGTCTGCTACCAAACCTCAGAGAGCATTAACACTGAACAGAGGTCAGCTTTAAGGACAGGAGGGAAAACAGAGGAGGAAAGTACACTTGAGCAGGACCCATGTCTCCAGAGCTGCAGGAGGAGAACTGATCAGAGAAGCAGGTCAATGGCAGGAAGGGGAGAGGAGGCTCATGGATCTGGATGGTAAGAAGGCACTCAACATACTAATCTTCCCCAAAGCCAAGCGAGTGGATGCAGCCTGATGAAGAGTGGGTTGAAGAGGTAGAAACAGATCAGGCTTGGGGACTTGAGAGGAACAAATGCTGGGCAATGAAGTGTCATGTGGGAAGGGGACAATCTTTCACATTAAGGTTGATAGGAGGGGCAGGCCATGATGGGGAGGATGCTGGGGTTCTTAAAATGCCTGGGTCCCTTGGGAAGGTCTTCTCATCCTCATCATGGCTTGGAAGTACACTCCTGAGAACCCAACCAGCCTGTTCTGACATCCATCCTCCAAACAGCTGGGAATCATGCAGCACCGAATGCATTACCACGCATGGTTAAAATGATCTACTGTTTCCTTACTGACTAACTCACATTTTCCTCCAACATCCAGAGCTCTTGGATTTTCCCTGTGGGTTTAACATCTTCTGAGTCTTTGTAATAAGCCCTGAAGGAATTGCCCTGTATACGCTGTTAAAATTTAAAGCAGGAAGTATAAAGGCTGGTCTTCTTTTTTCCTTGAACTTAATTCAAAGACCCCTTCTGCTAACTCTATTGGAGTATATTAGTCAATGTCAAAATCACCCATCGCAGAGGTACAAACATCCAGTTATAAAATAAATAAGTCATAAAGATAAAAAATACAGCAGAGGGAATATAGTCAATAATATTAAAATAACGTTGCATGGTGACAGATAGTGACTACATTTATATTGGTGAGCAATGAGTAATGTGTAGAATTGTTGAGCTACATTGCACACCTGAAACTAATATAACATTGCATGTCAACTATACTTTGATAATAAATTAAAAAAAACACCAACTCACAGTCATCTGAATTTAAATCAGTTTAAATATTTGCAGATCCCATTGAAAGCAGGATTCTGTTCCTCCAAGTATCAATTCCCTCCCAGAGGAATACTTCACATGCTGATTTCCTCTGTATGAATCTGAAGTGGGCTAAGGTTTTTTGTTTGTTTGTTTTTTATTAACATATAATGTATTAATTGTTTCAGGGGTACAGGTCTATGATTCATCAGTCTTACACAATTCACAGCACTCACCAGCACACACCCTCCCCAATGTCCACCCCCCAGCCACCCCATCCCTCCCACCCCACTCCTCTCCAGCAACCTTCAGTTTGTTTCCTGAGATTAAGAGTCTCTCACTGTTTGTCTCCCTCTCTGGTTTTGTCTTGTTTCATTTTCCCCTCCCTTTCCCTATGGTCCTCTATCTTGTTTCTCAGATTCCTCTTATCAGTGAGATCATATGATAATTGTTTTTCTCTGGTTGACTTATTTTGCTCAGCATAATACCCTCTAGTTCCATCCATGTCACTGCAAATGGTAAGATTTTGGGGGTTTTGATGGCTGCACAGTATTCATATATATACACCACATCTTATTTATCCATTCATCTGTTGATGGACATCTAGGCTCTTTCCATAGTTTGGCTACTGTAGACATTGCTGCTATAAACATTGGGGTGCATGTGCCCCTTCGGATCACGATGTTTGTATCTTTGGCATAAATACTCAGTAGTGCAATGGCTGTGCTGTAGGGTAGCTGAAGTGAGCTAAGGTTTAATGAAAGAAGCCTCCAGCAGTGTCTTCAGACTCAGTAGGCACTCACAAACCCATTTCCCCTTCCTTTCCAGCCCTTCCAAAACAGACCTGGTCAGAGGCTGGTTCTTCCCACTGGCCTTTGATCCTAGGAAGGGGAATTCCAGAAGGACTTGACTATTTAGACTCCCTTCAGGGAAAGTGGCCTTTGCATCAACTCATTAACTGGGGTTAGGCATCCAAGGACACCCTTAGTATGCTGTTTCAGATAAGCTTTTGCATTTAGGTTTTCGTTAAGAAAAGTTGTGTCAGCTGTCATCCAAGGTAGGAGTTTCCGGTGTTGTTAAGTCATTCCCTGGGAAGAGAAAAGAGAAGAGATAGTCTGCTGCTAATACAAGGCCCTCTTCCAAGGGTGCCATTAGGCTTTTCTCACCCTGGCTGGTGGCAGCTGCTGGTGTGGATGTGAGGATAAAAGCAGAGATTATGAGCCTCTGGGTGAGGCCAGGACTGCCTACTCCTCATTCTTTACCCCTCAGCTAATTTTTCTGGACAAAATCAAGTCAGAGCTGGGCCCCAGCTTCACGAGATACTCTGGGCCAGTGAACGTGGGACTTTGCTGAGACTCACTCCCTGTTGTCACCAATCTCAAGCTCCCTACTCCCACCCCAGGGGCTGTGGACCCAGATGTTTCCCAAGGACCCCCCCCCCCCCCCCGCCCAAACACACACAGTGTCAGTATGAGTCTACAACTAACCTGGTCCCTAAGAAATAAAATCAATGAAGGTGAGCAGGGAGTCGGGGGGAGGGGAGGATGTTTCAGGGTCCTACTAACATCTGGAGACATATTTAGAACAACCTAAACTCTAAAGCCCTTTTATTTGGGATCCTTTTGCAGTCCTGTGTGTTGCAGCTTACTGCCACTAGGGGCTGCTGTGGTCAGGGAGTAGAACCAAGAACTTAGAGCTGTTTTACAAAAGGAAAAAAGGAAAAAAAGAAAAAAAAAAAAAAGACAAAGCAATGATCATTTCAGTTCGTGAATATTTTTGTGCTTTGGGTAGTGTGCTTGCCCTCTGCCCCTATTTTGCAAGTAGGTGACTCCTTTCTTACAGAGTGGCCCTGCCAGGACAACCCCATTAGAAGGGCCCCTCCATTTGATCTGCTGACCTTGTGTTGACAGGTGTAGGCTGTTATGGTTTATACAGGCCGGGCTGGACTCCATGCTTCATCCAACACAGTGCCTAGGGAGGAAAAGCACGTCTAAGGACACAGAGCAGAGTTGGATTTTTCATCACGAGTCGGGTAATGAACGTGGAAGAGAAAAACTAGATTGAGGGACAAGGTGTGGTCCGTCCATCTCCCCAGATTCTGTAGTTCTCTATAAGGGCTAACACCAAGATAAGAAACTATGTGCAGGATACCTGATCTAGTTCAACAGTATTTATACAAGACCTCTGAAGGCCGAGTTAGAAATTTATAAGGCAGGGTAGGGGAAGAGTTGAGAGGCTTTTGAAAACAGCTCACAGCAGCAAGGAAGGTAAGAAAAACCTGTAAATTGCATTTATTTAATTTACCAGGAAGCAGAAACTGGAAGGGGAAAACAGTGAATTAGAGGATAGGCTTTATGTTTCCTTTATTTCTTATGACTAAAAAGCATGAAAGCTGGAAAAATGAATCCCTGCTGAAGAATGATTTCCTCCATATTGCTAAAAGGTCACGGTGGCATTGTTTTATTATTATTATTGTTGTTGTTGCTCCTGTTGTTGTCCTTATTGTGGACATTTTTTTGCCAGTGTGAGCAATTGTCCGCAAAGGACATGCATTGTTACTTATCAATTTAGCCTCAAAACAAAACAAAAACCCATTCCTCCCCTACTGGAAATAGACCTGAAATTGGCAGCATTAATAACGGGATCATCATGCTGCAGCATTATGGTCTGGGCTGGAGCACTGTTATGGTTTGGCACTTCAAGCCCTAGCAAAGATTTTTGTGAAGGCAGAATCTAGTCAGGACTTCCGCATTTGCTCTCTGCAGCCCTCCCCCAGGAGCAGACAATACTGGAGGGAAACAATGACAGCCTGTAGTCACCTTCACTAGATTCTCCTCATGCAGCCGTGCAGCTGTGATCTGGGCACACTTTGGTGTTGGTCTTGGCCCTCCAGACAAAGTGGGATATTTTGGGACATAGTCAAAGTCAGGACCTGTGTGTAGAGGCACACAGGAGCTGGGAAATGTGTGCTCATCCCCAAAGTTCATGCATATCTGTAAACTTCTTGACCCTCTATTGCCCTGTGACAATGTATAATGAGCAGAGGGAAAATGCGTGGAATGAGTCTGGTCCCTTGCCTGGCAGGGAGTAGGTGCTCAACAAATGTGATTCCCTCCTCTTCTCCCTTCCCTGTTGACTTGCTCCCCTGTATCAACCAGATGTTATCAATGTAGGGATTTTTGGTGAGGAAGAACTGGCCTTTTATATGGTGTTTCAGGAATGGCCTGTGTGGTCAGCTCAAGAGGGGAGGGCAATTTCCTCCTGCTCTCCGGGGCCAAGTTGGGGAGGAGCATCGGGGTGGAAATGTGAATGGAAAACTGGTAACTCAGAAACACACCTAATAGAGAGGTTCTTGGAGGGCGAGAGACCATTTTGCCCAGAGTAATAGCAAGGGGCTTTAAAGTGTCTACAGGTTCTGCATGAGTTATGTATTTTCTGCTTGTAAAGCATTTGACAGGTTTTTAAATGCATCAAACTGAGCAGATTTGTTGTGAAATGCAGCACACATATGCTGAGCATTTTAGTAGAATCACAGCCACCAGGAATGCTTTTCTTCTGGTGTGAAAATACAAATACCCCCTCCTTCCTTGGATCACAGTTCCCAGCAGAGAGATCTCTGGATTTGCATAAATAGAAAGATTAATTTTTATGTCTGGAAATCACACCCTACCAGATTTCCCAACTTTGTCTTTTTTGTTGAAAGCTCAGCACTCAGGGACTCTTAGGAGTGGGGGTGACCTACGATGATTACAGACACTAACCCGTCTGAGGAGTTTCATCTATACTCTCCCTGCCGAAGGGTGGGTTATGAGCAGCAAGCACCAACATCACCTGGAAACTGACAATGAAGAATCAGCCGCACCTCAGACCTAATGAACCAGAAGCTGCACTTTAACAGGACTTCCAGGTGGTTCACGAACAACTGAAGTTTGAGAAGCGTTGTTCTCCTTCTACTCTGACAGATGCCACCCTCTTCCCCTGAAGAGAGCTAGCTCTTCGAAACTTTCCTACTCATTAGCTATCATGAGCTTTCCGAAGCATGGGCTTTCTGAAGCAGCATGTAGTATGTCAACCCTCTCTTCTCCAAGCAAAGCAATTAATTGACTCACCCAACAAATATTTATGGTCTGCTGACTTTGTGCTAAATGTTTGTGGGGGAGGACAGAAATGTATGTGGAGACAGCAGTTCTGCATCCCATTGCCCTTCCTTCTCCAAACTCCCAGTGTATTCAGCTGGTCCTCAAATGACATGGCTTTCCAACCTCATTATTCTTCTTCAGTTCGTCCCAGTGGTCAAATTCTTTTAACATCAGTTCATCCCAAAAATATTTATTTGAAACCCCCTTAAACTCTGGCCCTTAGGTAGGATCATATAGTTCTTTTCTTCTTCTTTTTTTAACCATATAATCCAGGATTCCCACTTCTGGGTATTTATCCAAAATCATTGAAATCATGATCTTGAAAGATAACTGCGCTCCCAAGTTCATTGCAGCATTATACACAATAGCCAAGATGTGGAAACAATCAGAATATCTATCAACAGATGTGTGGATAAAGAAAATGTGGTGCATACATACATGGAACCGTAGGGGCACTAGAGGGGCTCAGTTAGTTAACCGTCCGCCTTTGATTCAGGTCATGATCCCGGGGTCCTGGGATCAAATCCCACATAGGGCTCCCTGCTTGATGGGGAGGGAGTCTGCTTCTCCCTCTCCCTCTGCCTCTGCCCCTGCTTGTGTTCTCTCTCTCAAATAAATAAAATTGTTTAAAAAAATAAATGAAACCTTAGAAAAGAGCGATGTTCTGCAATATTCAATGACAAAGATGAACTGTGAGGGCGTTATGCTGAGTGACATAAGACAGTCCCAGAAGGACAAACACTGTGTGATTCCACTTACATGAAGTATCTCAAATAGTCAAATCCATAGATGCAAAAAGTGGCATGATGGTTTCCCATGGTTGGGGGAAGAGGGAAATGGGGAATGACTAATCAACAGGTAGAAAGTTTCAGTTAAGAAAGATAAAGTTCTAGAGATCTGCTGTACAATGTTGTACGTGTCATTAACAATGCTGTATGTACCTTAAACACTTGTTGAGTGTAGATGTCATGTTAAGTGTCCTTGCCACTATAAAATTAAATTTAAAAAATTTCATATTTCTTATATAACCTGAAACATTAATAATTTATGGGGACTTCTGTGGTCTGGGCAGAATTGTCTGAAGTCTCTAGTGTGAGTCCCATAACTACCACTAATTAGCTGTGTGACTCAGGGGCAAATTCTTTCATTTCTCTGGATATCTTCAACCTAAAGTATGGCTATTGGAGTACATCACTGAGATCCGTTCACATTCTACATTTTATGAGAGATACTGTGAGAAAGAAGAAAAAGAGACCACCTGCCACCCTGCACCACTTGGAGGACACCACTTCTTTTCCACCATATTTACTGAGCACACCCTTCCCACAGTGCCAGGCACATTCCCACGCTCTGGAGATGTGGCAGCGACTAGAGCAAACAGCCTCTGCCCTCATGGATCTTCCATTCTAGGAGAGAAAGGCCAAAAACAGAGGGCCCATAAATGAGCTTCTTACTCAAGAGCTTTGGCCTACATCCGGTAGTTGGGGCAGAGTATTGCTGGAAAGACAATGAGAGGAGTGTCAGGAGAGAAGGATTTGCTTCTTCTGTTGCTGTCACCCTATCAGTTCTTCATCTCTGTTTTGCAAGCAGCCTTGAGACTGAGGGAATGAATAAAGTAAAATAAAAGCTCTTTGTTTCTTGCCAAACCAACTCTTTCCTTTAACACTGACTCCCACCAGGAGAACTATGTTGCCTTTCCTATATAGCAAGAGGAGGGAAAGAGGAGAGAAGTAGAAACCTGCAGCATCAGGGAAACAGTCATCCGTCAGCCCTCAGGCAGCACGAAAGAGCCTGTAAAGTGGGCTCCGAAGTATGATTTATGGAGGCCTGCTGGCTCGGCCACTCCACTGAGTGCTCTGGAAACAAAGCTCTGTCACAAAATGGAAAATGCATGTTTACAGGCTGCCCCGGTACAGGTCCAGGGGTGCGTGCTTAAGAGCTGACTCACTGACATTTCCCAGGCAGGTTCTTTCAAGCATCTCTTCTGCAAACAGTAAGACTCAGAGGATGGCCTTTCTTCAGGACGCCTGCCATTCTGCTGCTGCACGAAATCATTTGCAGGAGCAAATGCACCTTGAACAAGCTTGGTGATGGAAATGCATTGCTACGTTCCAGAAGAAAGCCCCTGTAAAAAGCCTGTGTCCCCTTCCACCAGACAACTCCAGCTGAAATGCAGACTTTAGTCCCAGAATCCCCCAGGAAATCCTCTGTTTGGCCATGAATCCACCATTCTGGAGACTGATTAGACAAGGATTGCTGAACATCTGCCATACAGGATCTGTTCATCTATGGCTGCATGGCCCAAGAAAGACCTAGTCCTCTTTGCTACTTTCCCAATTCCTTGACTGCCCATCCAGGTCTTCATGGCCAAGTGGGGTGCTGGAGCTTTGAGAAGATTATAAGCCCCACCAGCCCTTTTGCGTCAGTTAGGATTCTGGGCTGCACACAACAGAAAACACCTTTGGTCTCTTTATACAAATGGAGACTGATGGGAAAGATATAACAAGTAGGAATTGTTCTCTCTCAAGTGTGGATGCCATGGCCACTACCACCTCCACTATTGCCATGATGAATAGCCTCACGGGTATTCTCAACCCATGGGTCATTTACTTTTCAATGGTTTTCCTTTCAGCAGTCTTTCAGGATTCAAAGTCTGGAGAGAGAGAATCTGCTCTAATTATCCTGAAGTGACTCCCTTAGTTTTATAGTGAAAGATGTTCATTTGGAATTATTTTTCACCAAGAGTATCCCCAATGGGGAGCACAGGAAGTAATTTCCCAATAGGAAAGTGGTGAGCCATTGATGGCTGCCCATGACATATAGTTGGCCAGCCTCCATCTTGCAAAGACGACCAAAAGAAAATCCAGGGGAAGGTATCTAAAGTTCTCCTGGTTTTATCCTTTGTCTTTGGAATATATCAGAGACATCACACAGGAGCCCTTATTTGGATTAGAGTGTAGGGACCTAGTTCCAGCCCTGCCATATCCCAGCTTGGTGTCTTTGTCTGTAAAATGGGGCTAGCCAGTCCTGTCAACTTTTCAGTGTTGCTGTGAACTGAATGAGGAAATGAGTATAAATGTTTTTGAAGAGCAGAACTCATCAAGTAATTGAGAGATATTAAGCTTGCTCTGAATGGACCAGCTGTGCCTGATCACCAGCTTTTCATTCCCTCCTGTCCTCACTGCCCCTGTTAATTTGCTTTTGCTTTGATTTATTTAGTTGGTTAGTTTTACTCTGCTTTATTCCTCAGAGGGTTTGGCTTTCAGGAGGCAGAATTTCCTCCTTCATTCCTTGGCCAGCTGGTTTTTGCTCACACCTCTGCTTCTGTGATTTCGTGAAGGCATTTGTTTTCCTTCTTTGGGTTTCATGGGTAGCTGATGAAGAGCTGGAACATGTGGGGCTCACCCTTTGATGGACAGCCTTTCCTTGGCACCCATAAAGGACCAGGGTACCTTTGTCTCATCCAGGCTTCTGCAGAATTATTCCCAATCTCCTACCCCAACACATTTCCTTTTTCTTCTTCTCCCCCTCCCACTTCCTCTTCTTGCTGCTGCTGCTGCTGCTTCTTTCTTGTTCTTCCTTCTCCTTTTGTTTCTAAGTGTTACTGCATTGAGACCACTGGGACCCAACAGGCTGAGTATAATACTCTCAGGATCTCTGCCCAGTGATATCAGGGTCTGGGTGTAACAGACCTTCCTAATCTATTCTACTCCAACAAGGTGTCATTAGGCTGTAACAGTTGCAGACAGAAATTCACATCAGAAAGAACCACAGAAAAACAACACACTAGAGTCCTCTTGAAAAGGACATCCAATAATAAAATATAGCCAACTAAGAGAGAAGTCAAAATAAAGAAGTAGGGGTGGAGAAGTCATGGAAAGGGGCAGGTTCTGAACACTAGAGCCACTTAATTATGAACCAGAACTAAATAAATTGGGAATTCTAATTGTAGAATAGCTTGCAAATGTCATAAACCTTGAAAATCAAGAAAAAATAACCAACAAAAATAGGGGTAGGGCAGTGCTGATTTCCATATCTTCCATAGGATGGAGTAAGTAAATATTATTTGAAATTGGTATATATAAACAACACTTAAAAATTTATATGGATAGCTTAAATAACATTAGACATTTTCAAGTTTTAATTGTCATTATTACTTTAATCCAAGGTGGCTCTTTTAGGAATTAATACCTTTGATAATACTATAACTTTTACTTGAAATTTATAAATTCTTTTAATTTAATGTCAATTTTTTCCTACTAAATTCAAGTAAAATAAATTTATTTTTTAGGAAATAGCGTGTGTGGTATCTTCTACTTCACAAAAATGTATTTTACATGATTTATCTGTCCTCCCAACTGTATACATGTAAAAGAAAAAGTGTTTGAAGTGATATTCTGATAATTTAAAAAAATTCACATTGTCTTAATAATACCTGTTTCTAGGGGTTAGACTCAGTATAAATCTTTTACTTACTTCTTTGTAGATTTGGCACTGCTTAAATTCTTTAGAATAAACACAAAGGATTTTTTTTAAAGCCCAATACAACCATGACTCTCAAAAAAAAGAATCTTAAAGGACCTGGGTTCATTGAAAAATCTGATGTATAAATGAATAATTTAGTATAGATTCTTAGAATAACACACATGATTACTCATGTTTACATGGACTATTTGGGTATATCTATAAATTCCCCGAATTTGTAACTCAGGTACATATTTTTAAAGCTTAAAGTCTTCCAATTAGGAAATGTTTCTGTATGTTAATATATGGCTATGCCACTGTGGAAGTATGGTACACATGCTTTCTTAGTCCACGTTGGGGTGCACAGCCAGTGACAAAGTTGGGACAGAGGATAAAGGACAAGCTCCTATTTTAAAAGCCAATGAATTTATTATGATCAGAACTACCAGAGCGAAGCAAAAAGTGAACATACAGTGAATTAATGATGTAAGGGGAGGGCTGAGAGGAAAGACTCTTGTCAGAGTGACCGCAAGCTTAACACTGTGACTTAAGGCCTCTTTTTCTGCCTCCCTCTAGTTTGGGCTTGATATAGAGACAGTCCCATGCTTTAAAACTCTCTCTTGTTCAAGTTATTTTTCCCTGGGTGGCAATTTTTCTGCTCTCAATTCAGGGAGAGTGAGCTGAGAGCAAGTGAATTCGTGGGAGAAGCCTAGCCTGTCGAAATCAGGGTGGGGACAGGCTGTTTTTGCTAATCTCCAGCCCCTACTAAGGAAAAGCTCTTGGCGAGTCGATAATGTATTGCCCTCTGTAAAAGTGGGTGGTTTTAAATGTGAATTCATCTGGGAAAATTGCATTTCAGCAAAATTTATGCCAATATTCTGACCCAAGCTCTGACACTGATGTCACCCAAAGCATGGGTATTTAACCAGGGCCTTCAAAATTTTATCAAAAACAAGGAATAAATGACCCAAATACCTTCTTACTGAAACTGTGGGAAATATTTGGAATTGCTTGCTATAAAAAAAAGTCAGCAGATACATGCATACATTTTTTTTACCATGGAGAAATACAAAGATCTATTTTGTATTTTAACGTAAACTGTATCCTATTGTATATCTATATAAATGCATCTAAAAAGGTCTGCAAATCTTACCTCAACAATGGTGGCCTTTAGGGGGAAGAGAAGGGACCAAGGTTGGGCATGAGGAGCAGAGACCTTAGCAAAGAGATATCTGTGATTTTCTCACATCTCTCTTCCTCTCTTTCTTTTCCTTTCTTTTGTTTATCTTTTTGAGAAATAGTCATACTTCACTTCCACAACTTAAAATTACTTTTAAGGATTTGGGAATAATATTTCCCAGGAGAGTCCAGTTGTACATTTAATAATTGCCTAATCAAATTGTTTATCTGGTTGTTTTAAAAACAACTTTTGCTTAGTAGCTATGACGTGTGATGCAACTAATTCCATATGGTCACTGAGATGAATGAACATAGTAAGGAGATGGGTTTTTTATTTGATTTTTTTAAATCTGAATAAATGTTGTGGATGGATGGATGGATGGATGAATGGACAGGTGGATGTGTGGGTGGATGGAAAGATGGATAGATGAGTGATTAGTGTGGTATGAGAGATTGTTAGATTAACCGTGACCCTGAGCATAGGTTATAAATTTGAAAAATATGTGAGTTAAAACACATTCTTATTTCCTTCAGGCCAATAACTAGATTTGATAAAGACATTATTTCTTATCTTTAAAAAATCAGCAAAATAAGGGGCTGGACGATAAAGCTGAGGTTTTGTAGAGATGCAATAGGGAGCAATAAACTGTTTCTTCTCTCTCCGTAAAATAAGAGGAAAACATACAAAGGAACACCAAAATTATTTAGGAATGCAGAAGGGTGATTATACAAGCTACAGGGAGGACAATAGTGCCCAGAGGTGTAGCAAAGCAGTCAGGAAAGCTGGATCGGCTGCACAAATACGGGTTTTATTCCAAAAGGGACAGCAGAAGGAGAGAGTCACTGGCAGCCAAGCTTGTTCTCCACCCCAAATGTGATAATGGCATCAATAATTCCATAAAAGGAAGCAAGAGACTCATCCTCTCATGGACACTCAGTGAGAGGAGACTAGAAAATTATATTTTTACTTGATCAGAGTGATGTAAATGATCACCTCCTATTCACTTTCTACTTCCCAGCTCAAGGTCACTGCCCTCTCCCCCTACCCACAGAGTCTCTTTATATTTTCGCAGATTTGGATGTGGAGGAAAACGAAGACCGAATGTGAAGCATAAAACCTTCATCCTGTGTTTCCACCACTAGCTGACTCCATCCCAGCCTATCAGGGAAAACAAAATCTTTTCTCCAAGCCCTACAAGGCTTTTGGTGGGCATCTTGCCAGAGAACACCTCTTGGTTTACACAGCAAAGAATCTCTAGGGCCACAGCTTAAAAAGTGCAGTGTTGTATGATGTCCTGGCCTCGTAGCTTTTCCGGGAGCCTCTGGGCATTATTACAAACAGAATGCCAACGCAGAGACTTTACCTAGAATTAGTGGGGACAAGAAAAAATAGGTTTGGCTATTTCACACAACCACCTAAAGAGTGTAGACCAAGGCTCTGGGTGGAAAGAAGAAGGAGGAAGAGAGAAAAAGTCCCCCTCCCTCCCCACTCCCACCTCGCACAAAGGCTGGCAGTGATTGACTTCGGAAGTGCCATATATGCATCTCTGCTTAAAACACAGGCTGTCAAACTTGTTTTTCTGCGCCTTGAAAAGTTCTGTCAAATGCCATAAGCCGTTCTGTCAAGAAGTCCCTTGTTTTTAACTGCCAGATCCTTTGCCTCGCCTCTTTTTTCTTCAAAGCATTAACCTTCTTCTTGGGCTGTTGGCCAAATATGATACAGGAAATGAATGCTCTAGTTGATTGTCTCGATGATGGAATGTGCCACTTGGCGATGTGCTAAGACATAGGCCTCAAACTCAAAGGCCTACAGGAGCCCAGCAGGTGACATAAATGAGCAAAGCAGGCCTGATGGTGGCTTTGGAAAGTTGGCTGTCCACAGCCCACCAAAAAGGGGAACCTGGTCCTGAGCTCCAGCTAACTGTTGACCGGCAAGTCTGGTGTTGCCAGATCTGCTGATCCATCTGTTTCAGCAACCATTATTTTACCCCTTCTATTTCTCTAATTTTTATGTTTCTTTGGGGACTTTTTTTTAATGTTTCTTTTGGTGTTGTTCGGTTTGCATTAACTGCACCAGTGGCAAAGTCATGTTACCTCCCTCCCTCCCTCCCACCCTCATCTTTTAGGGAACTGTTCCCTTAGTCCATGACTCTAAAATGTAATTTACCAGAAGCTACTTCTGGTAGCTGCACAATGACTGCACAATAACTACAAAGTAACTTCTCTGAAACCTCTCCAAGAACAGGCCCCTAGCCCAGGCTGAACTGATTCTAGTGCCGCACCTTCCTGGCCACAGTGATTAGTCCAGGGACTGGTCTTGTGACCCAAGTTGTCCAATTAGCATCTTTTCCTCTTTTCCTTTCTTTTTCTCTTTTCCTCTTTTTTTTTCTTTTTCTTTTCTTTTCTTTTCCTTTCCTTTTTTTTTTTTTTTAAGATTCTATTTATTTATTTGACAGACAGAGATCACAAGTAGGCAGAGAGGCAGGCAGAAAGAGAGAGGAGGAAGCAGACTCCCTGCCAAGCAGAGAGCCAGATGTGGGGCTCGATCCCAGGACCCCGAGATTAAGGCCCCGGGCCGAAAGCAGAGGCTTAACCCACTGAGCCACCCAGGTGCCCCTCCTTTCCTTTCTTTTCTTTATTCTCCTTCCTTCCTTCCATCTGTCTTTCATTCTTTTTTTTTTTTTTCTTTCTTTAGCTGGAGCTTGGGGAAAAGAGCCTTCTTTTCCCTGTGAAGCTGGGAGGGTATCACCTAGGAAATAATTGGTGGCCCCCACTGCAGCCTTGTGGAAGAAGCTAGACTGAGGGAAGTGTGCAAACACCAGAGATCGGAGATGGAGTCTCTGAGGGCAGCCGTGTTTCCAGCCTCTGTTGTTTCTGAGAGCAGTGTTATTTTCAAGGATTAGTTTATGAAGAGATAAACTCTCCCTTTTTGCCTAGCCAATTTGTGTTAAGCATCTGTCACTTGTAACTCAATTATGAAAATTATGTGGACTCAGCCAGATTGCTTGGGTTTGATCTGCATGTGAGGCTTGCTAGCTCTGTGATCTTGAGAAAATTTATTGACCTATTTGCCTCAGTTTCCACAGCTATAAAATGGTAACAAAAGCAGAACCTATATTGGTGTTACTGTGAGGATTAAAAGAGTTAATAGATATAAAACACCCAGAACATAGGTGGCAGTATCAAAGTGTGATCAAGTGGCAAAAAAAAAGAGAGACAGAGGGACTCTATCAGTCTGTCTGCAACTGGACCCAAACTGTTTGCACTTCTGCTCAAAGAAAAATTTGAAATGTAAAAGTGATTCCTATTCTATTAGGTTCTTGCCCTTCAAGGAAGGGGCCTAAGAAAGATGTTTCCTTTCTTCTTTCCCAAAGAGAAGGAAAAAAGAGCTTTTATAAAATCACATTCATGTTATATCCAGAAATTAGAAGATGAAGTAGATAGGAACTCTAGAACAAGGTGGAACTTATTAATATTCTGAGAGGGACAGAAAGTTGAAGAGAGAGTAAAGTCATTATAAGACATTTAAACACCCACTACAAAGAGAAGTTACTAATGGGTGAGTATAGGTATAATTTAATGCTTGCATTTATGAGAAAATCCAGGAAATGACAGGCCTGTAATTTTGACTTCAGAGAAGAGGTAATGGAAATGCTGCTCAGGCTTAGAGTAGCAGAGTGCTGTGCAAGTTATTATTTAATTAGGAACTGTAAGCACAGATTCAAACAAGGGAAGAACTCATTGTGCATGCAAGTTCATTGGCATCCTGAAGAAATGAAGAGGCAGGAGAGAAGTAAGATACTAACATCTTTCAGAGAGCCTATCTAAAATGCTGCCGAGGGTGAGCATTTGGGGTCATAAGTCTCCAAGAAGACCTTCCTTGCAAGCTGCCTTTTCTCTCAAGGGCCCTTGGTGCCAGTCTCAACAGAAACAATGTCATCTTCAAGACAGGAAGGAGAAAAACGAAGTTGGGCAGTGATTTCTGTGCTTTAGGAATTGAACCAAGAAAGGAAGAGATTAAATGTCAAAAGAATTGCAGTTTTGATAGGAGAATCAACTTTGTGAAATCTAATGACAAAACATCAGGTTGAGGCTATGGCATCAGGGGCTGGCATCTCCCCTCTTGAAGATCTTTAGGAAGGGATGTGATAGCCATTTGAAGACAAGAAAAGTGAAGGAGACAGGTCCATTTAGGGTGATTTTATGGCTATTTTGCTCATTTCTACTGCCTGCCCAACACAACATATCACCATGAGTTATACTGACATTAGCACACTGTCATGGAAAGTTTCAGCACTAAATCTTTTTTAAAACAAACAAAGCTTTCATGAAAATTTCATGTTACCTGGGAAGCCCTCACTGTTAAAATGGTGGGCCAAGGCAGGTTAGAGCACAAAGAAACTCATGGCTCTGTTTGACATCACTGTTTTTCCAAGGATGAACAGCAGCCTTCAAAAAAAAAAAAAGGTTATTTCCACCTAAATGACTATCAGTGGATAAAAAGATTAAAAAAAGGTGTGGTACATATGCATTAGAATACTATTCAATGATATGAAAGAGTATAACCTTCCATTTGTGACAACATGGATGGCCCTTGAGCACCTTAAGCTAAGTGTGATAAGTCAAACAGAGAAAGGCAAGTATTGTATGATATCACTTATACATGGCATCTCAAAGTCATATTCATTAAAAAAAAACACAGTAAAATCATGGTTAGTGGGGGATGAAAAGGAGGGTAAGAGTGATGTTGCTTAAGGGTACAAACTTCAATGAATAGTAAACAAGCCATTGAGATCTGATGCACAGGGTAATGAATATAAACAATACTGTATTATAATTATGTAATGTGATTGATATAGCTACAATGGCAATCACATTACAATATATAAATGTATCAAAGTAATGCATAATGTTATTGTCAAAATTATTCAATAATTTTATCCAATATGTCAAAATTTTCTAATTAAAAAAGGTGGTTATTTCTGGGTCAGACATTTCCTCTCAGAGGATCAGAAACAAGATGGATCATCAGCCCCAACATTTGTTTCATTCATTCTTATTTAAAAAGGTTGAAAAAAGAAAGTGAATCAGAGACTTGGAGAATCCATGGAAAATGCATTTTATGAGTCAGTCTAATTGGTCCCAAAACAACTTACCCTGTCACAAAGTCAAGGGCCCCATTACTAAAAGTATTTCTAAATTGTCTCAGGAGTAACAATCTTAATTCAGAAAACAGTTGTGTGTTTAGGGTCTGAAGGCTCATACCATTGTATATCTGTCAGTTCAATTTCTAGATTATACCCACAGGAGGTGGCCAGGGGCAAAGAAGCAAAGTTATTTGAACCAGTGGACACAGATTCTTGTCTCAACTCTGGCTCTGATTCTGGTGACCTTAGGCAAGTCAGTTTTCCTTCTAAGCCAATTTTCCCTTACTATAAACTTGAAGAAATGAAGAGTCCTTGGCTTCTAATTTCCCTTTCAGCATTTAAGTTCTGTGAAATAAGTCTTTTCTAGAAAAAGAAGCTATAGTGTGAATTCTATAAAAAATGTGTTTTTGGGGAGGCAAATGTAATAGTGAATGAAATGTTGACTGAGAAGGCCAGACAGAGCAAAGACAGCACCAGGATTGCTGTAGACCGGGAAGCAGGAGTAGAACGTATTATGGGGAGCATGGTAGCACGGAAAGGGAGTGAAGAGCTTTGAAAGTCAAAGGCAGAAAGAATTAAGGAAAACATGGAGCAGAGTCAATGCATACAGCACTGGGTTCTACCCCAAGCTCTGCTCTGAAGTTCATTCTTCAAAGTCAAGTTTTAGATTCACCTTCTTGAAGCCTTTCCAGATCAGTCCCATCGATACTCTGGACAGGTCAGGCTTCTCTCAGAAACCATCTGTGGCTCCTCATGGCATGGAGAATAAAATCTAAAATCCATATCCTGTCTTCAAAATTTGTCTTCTACCTATTTTTCTAGACCTCTCTTTAACCTGCCCCCGGAAAAGGCTAAATACTTTATGCTTTCCAGACTATTCCTGAATGCCCCCCCACTGCCTCCTTTTTCTGGAAAGCCTTTCAGTTCCCTCAGTACTATGAGGGGAAATAATACTCATCTTTAAAGATTTATGATTTTACCTATCAGCCCTACAGTTTTCAGAAGCCTATGACAATGAGACCTGCAGGGAAGGGGAAAAAGAATAATGGGCCTCAAAATATGAAAAGCAGAAATCAAAATATTTTTAAAACACATTTTTGACAACAAAATATATTTAATCTGAGAACTGGATGCATTTTAATATGATGACCATGTTTTGGGGTGGAGCCTTAAAAGGAAAAAGTGCTTAGGGCTTACAGATGCCTCACAAGAGAAGACTCCTGCTGAAACCCACACCTAGAGGGCTCTCTCCCCATCTTTCCTACTTCTCTAGTACTTGGAGATGCATACATCACACCACTAGTTCACTCTGCCCTGTGTCAAAGTGACCTGTGTTTACTGCTGCCCATGCTTCTTGAAGGCAGGAATCCTGTCTCCAAATGGGGGTCCCAATTAGTAGCCCATAGGTCAACAGACAAGTTTTTCAAATCAGGAGATTTCACCAAATGCCCCAGTTTTTGGATTCTTTTATTTATTTTATTAAAGGATAGGGACTAGCGAGGGACAGAGGGGAAGGGAGAGAGAGAATCCCAAGAAGACTCCATGCCCAGCATGGAACCTGATGCAAGGCTCAGTCTCATGACCCCAAGATCATGACCCAACTTAACCAACTGAACCACCCAGGTGCTTGGTTTTTGGCTTCTTTTAAAAACTTAGATGCTGTAGTCACACCAGTCTCACCTTTGTGCCAGGTAATAGGTGACTGGTGCTGAGTAGGCAGAGCATGTATTCTTTTGTTTGCTATGCTCTCCTATGCCCACTTCAGCAACTTATGTCAGCAGCCTGGCAACTGTAGGCACTGAATCTGGGACCCCTTGTTTTATTCATTTCTGTGTAACTCCTCTTAACGCTTCTTCACACCCAGCACATTGTCTTGCATAGTTCAGGGGGTTAACATATGTTTGTTGAGCAAATAAGTGACTACAGGGTTTGGGACTTGATGTCCCCAGATTTCACTGTCAGAATCAGAGTTGGAGTTACACAAACTTTAGCCATTTACTAATAACATGAAACTATTTTCCCTTTTCCAGCTGGTTGAGGGAGGGAAACTAATAACAAGCTATGTGGAGTATAATTGGATCATTTTACTGAAAATGATCACAGCAGTGGCAAATTATATCTGTATGATGGATCTCCAGCATTACTGAATTTTTTTGTCAAATTTGCAGGCAAATTATTGTCTTAATTCCAAAATGATGTATACAAAGTTTTGTTAATGCAAGACTGTCAGATGCAATGGAAATTTGTAATGAAACATCAACTGAAAGCAAGATAAATGTGTACTATCTGGTGCTTCTATTTTCCTTTTATTAAACAAAATTAGCCCTTTCTCTTAAATTGAAAAATATCCTTTATGAAATGAGAAATTCAGCTGAAAAGAATGCTAGAGAAGTTGAAATATTGGTGGTCAGAGATTTAAAACCATCATTTCAGAAACCCAAAATTTTTTCAAAATTTCAAATTTGCTTCTGAAATCCAAGGTACAGATATCAGGTTTGAGAAACACGTTAAAACAAACAAACATGCTACTCCATAGCCTCAGTTGTGGAATTTAGGATGATATTTTCAGTGATGGTTTTACCTGAACCATACATACACTGTAGTACTGACATGCCTGGTCTATGTCAATATGAGAGAGCATCTCAATTTTCCAACCAGATGCTATGCTCCTTGAGGGTGGGAACTGTGTCTCACCACTCAGTCTGTCTTCACGTCCCTGCTACAAGGCACTGTGTATAACTGGTGCCTAAATACTTATGATTACTTGGCTAATAAACACGCCCAACCCATTTGCAACTAAACGTAAGAAACCTTCATTCAACTCTCTTAGAAAATGGCAAGTTCTAAAATGTGGGAGGGCTATGGAAAAATGAGTAGAACTATAAAGGGAGCCTTTGTATTCATGACTCATGCAGGAAGAAAACTGTAATTGGAGAACAGAACACTGCCAAAGCTTTGGGTAAGTTTCTATAGTATTGCAGTGGAAAGGTTACCACCTTGGGTAATGGGAAATGGGACTTATATATTGACCAATGGCTTCAAATCAGATGTAGTTGTTCAGTTTCAGAGATAGAATGTAACCTGTGAAATACTCCAGTCAAGGAAGTAATGAGCTATTCAAGAAATAGAAATCTATTGTAGTGTTATTTCACAAATCAAGAATATACATTTCACAAATTAAGAATATACAAATCAAGAATATACAAGAATATAGTATTACCATTTACACATGATGTATGTTTCTATTCCTTGACCAAATGATCATTGAAACCAATAGTAATTGAGGCCCAGATAGACAGAAGTATATGGTAGATTACATTACTCTTAAAAAAATATTTTCTTCCACCAACCTCATCCAATCCCCATAGGAAGAGTAAACTCTTATGCATCTTGACGTTGAGCTGGGCCATGTGACTTGCTTTGGTCAATGAGGTGTTAGTAGATGAGAGTACAAGCAGAGACTTGAGGTACGCTTGACTGATTGGTTTACCTGCTTTTGCTTCTGACACCGACATGAGAAGACAATGCCTGTGCGGCTAATGGCCCTTCTGTCAGTCTGGGCCCTGAGCTGAGGTCTGTGAAGCAGAAGCACCCCACAGATCTTCATACCTGTGAGTGATCTGCCATTTGAAGGCACTCTGTGGTTCAGTAATAACTGACTGATACAGGTGTTCGACCTCTCCAAGGTCAAACAGCCAGCGGGTATACCAGGAAACTTGAAAATTCACAGCACCTCAGCTCTCCTTCTGACAGAGAGAGAAGGGGCACAAGGAGCTGGCAATATCATCCTTGGGGACTCAGAAAGCCAGTGGTGGGACAGAGAGAGAGAGAGAGGCAGATATGGATGTTGATTGTAGAATCCTAGATCTGGACTCTTGTCACACAGCTGGGCTCTGACGGAGAGTGCACCTATACTGCTTTGAAAAATTCTATCATTGAAGAGTTACATGAGAAAAACAATGGATTATAGACCCCAAACTGTCTCCCCACTCCACATCTTTCTCTCTCTCTCTCTCTCTCTCTCTTTCTTTCTCTTTTTCTCCCTCTCTCCCTCTTTTTCAATTTCAGGATGGAGCCAGCATGGTACACTTGACCGCACACTGGATGAAGAAGCAAGAAAATTATGTCTTGGGGCTCTCTCTGCCACTGTATCTGAGACTCTGGCTAAGTTACTTCATCTCTTGGAGCTTCATTGTCCTCAGAAGTAAAGTGGAATTGGTAACACTACCTGCCTCTCAGAGGCATGGAAGGGATTTATGAAATAAGAGTTCTAAAGTGCTCATGACACATCTGGCTCAAGTTCTGCCTCTGGGGAGAGGCAGGTATGTCTTCCTTTTACAACCTCTTGCAGCAGAAGAGGTTACATATTTCCCCCCTCTGTCAGGTAAAAATGTGCAGAGCCAGCAGATGCTAGCATCTTCCTGTCAAGAAAATTGGCACAGAACAACCTCCCTGGTTCAGTTAAACAGGTCACCAGGGTCCTGTGCTTCTTCTCTAAGATTCCTGTGTTCTTCTAAAACGCTCAAGTGGGTTATTCTTCATAGAAAGGTAATGCCACTCATTCTCCAATCTAGTCTTTTGACTTTAATTCCCGATTCAGACATCATGCTTCACCAGGTTTTATTTCTAGAGCCTTAGTTAGATTTGGGCCTTCTTAATTACCTTTATTCAACAAACGTGTGCCAGAGGCAACTCTCACTTGTGAAGCAGACAGGAAAATTCCTGCCTTGCTCTCTAGGAGCTCATGATCCCTCTGGGGAAAAGACTTTAAGTAGGAACTGTTCATTTATTTAACAGTTATTTATCGAGCACCTACTATATGCCAGGCTCTGTGCCAGGCTCTGTGCCAGGCCCTGGGAATGTTGCGGCAAATAAGACAATGTTTCTAGAGATATTTAGTCTGGAACAGCTTTGTCTGTCATAAATATAATGTGAACCATATATATAATTTTAGGTTTTCTAGTAGTTATATTAAAAAAGTAAAAACAATAGGTAAAGTTAATTTTAATAATACATTTTATTTAACCCAATACACCCAAAATGTTACCATCTCAACATGTAACAAAGAATTGTACTTTTAGGACATCTGGGTGGCTCAGTCAGTTAAGTGTCTGCCTTCGGCTCAGGTTATGATCCTAGGGTGCTGGGATCGGCCTATATCGGGCTTCTGCTCAGCAGGAAGTCTGCTTCTCCCTCTACCTGCCACTCCCCCTGTTTGTGTTCTCTGTCTTTGTCTCTCTCTCTCTCTGACCAAAAACAAACAAACAAAACAAAAACCTGTACTTTATTACTGGATTACATGGTAATTCTGGTTTTTTTTTCCCCTGAGGAAACCCCATACTGTTTTCCACCCAAATAAGATGAAAACACTAATTTGAAAAGATGTATGTGCCCCTGTGTTTGTTGTAGCATTATTTACAATAGCCAAGATATGGAAATAACCTGAATGTCCATTCATAGATGAATGGGTAAAGAAGTAGTGGTACACACACACACACACACACACACACACACACACAGTGGAATATTATTCAACCATAAAAAGAATTGAAATCTTGCCATTTGCATCTATATGGATGGAGGGTTTAAGGCTAAGTGAAATAGGTCAGTCAGAGAAAGACAAAATACCATATCATTACACACATATATGGAATTTAAGAAATAAAACAAATGAACAAATGAAGAAGAGACAAAACCACCTTTAAATATAGAGAATGAACTGGTGGTTATCAGAAGGGAGGTTGGAGGATGAGTGAAATGATAACAGGGATCAGGTGTATACTTATCTTCATGAGCACTGAGAAATATGCAGAAATATTGAATCATTGTGTTGTATACTTGAAGCTAAAATAACACCCTATGTTTATTACACTTCAATAAAAAAATAAGAAGTTTCAAAAAGATTTCTACCTTCTTTTATGCATCCTCTTTGAAACCTGGTGTGTGCTTTATAACACATCTGGATTTGGCCTGCCACATTTTACATACTGGGTAGCCGTATGTGGCTAGTGGCTACCACATAGGACAGTGAGAGTATAGAGAAGTAGGCGAACAATGGGAGGCTTTGCTGGTCTGCAAAGAAGAGTGAAGAGGGCAGGAAGGGCACAGACAGTAGAGAGACTTCTGCGGAGGCAGGTAGAGCTGGGCCTCAGGAGTAGGAGGTGGAAAGAGGCGGCCAAAGCTAGAGCAGATGAGACATCACTGCTGTGCCAGGAGTCAGCTCAGCCAAGCTGAAGGGGGAATATGGGAGGGGAGAGTGAATCAGAAGCCCTGGAGTAATTCCAGCTCTGGAATGGCACAAATAATCCCAACCACAAGAGGCATCCTGAAGGGAGTACCGAGAACATGAACATATGTTTGGTCTCTGAACATCAATTATTTTTTTCATTCATCACAAATATTTGTTGAACACCTACTATGTGCCAAGGATTGTGAATAGGCCACAACAGTGTCCCCAAAGGGATCCTCAGAGAAACTGTTCACTGGCTCATCAAGAGGATCTCAAGGGAGATCACAGACCTTACCTAGCACCCACGTGAAGACCTATTTAAAGTAACACTACTGAGCCTGGTCAATCCCTCATGTGTTTAAAAGACCATTAGCCTCATCTGAGAGTTTCCAGAGACAATTTTGAGGCCTGCTGCTCAGTCTGAGGCTGTTGATCACTGTTCACAAATTTGAACAAAATCAGAGAAAGGTTTTAAAAAATGCTTATGTTATATTTTTGGCCACAAGTATTGCCCCAGGCTTTTCTGCCTAAAAAAGACAGAGTTATAGCATTGAGAATCTAGGAGTTTTCAATGTGAATCACACTTGATGATTGCCAGGATAAAGGAAAAATTATTTATTGAACACACACAATGTGCTCACAGTGCCCAAGATTATGCTCAGAAAAGCATGAGCTGTGATCTCTAACCTCAGGAGGCTTACAGCCCGTTTCCCTTTATGCCACTCAAGGAAATCTGACTTCCTTTGAGGAGCTATCCCTACTCTACTTTCAGATTGTGTGACTTGTTAGCACCCCCTTCTCAAATGTCATAGTCACATGACTCAGTGCTAAACAATAAGGTTTTTTCATCTCTCTGATTGATGCATAATGGAGCATATGGCTCAAGG
>ML108100.1:0-13004 GCA_003697995.1 Taxidea taxus jeffersonii
TTTTCTATCCAAATTAAAGAATAATTTGATTCAGAATATTCTCAAACTAGTAGAGCTGCTCCAGGGCATGTGCAGACTCTCTCCTACAGATTTGAGCTGAGAACATTTACCTTCCACAAAAGTTACAGTACAGATCTCTTCCCAATCTGTTAGGCATCTGAGGTTGAACACCTTCTCCCCTCTGTTACAGAAATCAACTACTTTAGTACATATAATATTTTCATTTTCATTAATGGGAAATAAAATGGAAAACATAAGCAAGCCATTATCTCAAGGTGACTTTCAACACACAGTCCATTACAGTTTTAAATCTGATCATAGTCCCAGACTTCCTTTTCAGTCCATGGTGAAGGAATAGGGCTGAATTTAATCTCCTGCCTTAAACATAACAACAAATGGACACATATATGAGAAAAGCGGACTCAGACATTATATAACAGGCAGCATATGACTACGGGTGAGAAAGAGTAAAAACAAGGTGAACCATCACAGTTTCCAATGTCACTGCCTAGAGAGTTTCCAGGCCACCCAACTGGGAGGGTAATTGGAATAGACCCAGAAGCCTCAACTTGAGGAGATGGAAGTGAGCTGTTCTGGTAGCCAGGCACTTAAAGTTCACAGAACAGATCTCTGTCAGCTGTGAGAAGAGAGAGGCGAGTTGCACAGAGAAGCAAGCTCAGGAGGTCTACAGAGCATTCCCTTACAGATTTCAGGTAAGTACTGAGCGGCACATCATCTGGGAATATGCATGCTTAAGGCAGGGCAAGTAGGACTCAGAGGATACAATAACTACCAGAGTTCACAGGGATGGAAAGAGTCTATCTTTCCCCCAGCAAGGAAAGAAAAAACTTGTAACAAATATAGGGGACATGAGATAAAGTATTGAAAAAACTATGGCCTCATTAACAGCCACAAATTTAACTCCAGACTAAAGTTTGCTCTTGCCCTGCCTATGCCGTGATGAAAAGTAAGCCTTGAAAGGATTATATTGTTCCCAAATAATTAACCTGTATTCCCAAAACAAGGGTCAAGTGTACTTACAAAAGACACAAATACCCAACATTCAAAACTGTAAATTTTGGAATGTATTTGGCATTTTTAAATGTTGAATTTTCATTTAAAATATGACGATCAGGATCTTCAGGTATTTTCTGTATTTGTATATTAAATATCCCTCTCCATGGTGACATACTATTTTTCCTTAATGTAACAGTAAAACTTGTGCTCTGTCTCAACCGAGCAGATATACCATATCCTTCTAAAGTGAAACTTCTTTGTTTGCTTTGTTTTGTTTGCAGACTTTCTAAAATTTATTAAATTTTCCCCTAAAAATGGAAGCTGTAGACTCTGCTTCCAAGGTAATGGATTGAGCTCCTACTAGACCAAGCTTTTCATAGATAACCACTATAAACTCTGACTATATCACAAAACAACAACAAAACTATAATCACCTTGAGGCACTAGAAATTGTACAATAAGTAGACAGTTTGTAGAAATGAGAAGATTAAATATATGAGAGAAAATCATTATTATATAGATTCTAGAAAGTGAGCAGGGACCCTGGAAATGACAGCCAAATACATATAAACTCTGCCCAAATTTCTGGCTCTGTCTGAGCCCCGTAGGTACAGGACAGTTAAAAAACAGAACAACAACAACAAAACAACAACAACAAATGAACCGAGATTGGATCTGTCACTCAAAAGAGAATATGCAGTATGTGTCTAATCACGTTACCAGCTTTTAAAAAAATGGTTATATTCCTATATATTCCTATACTACATATATTACTGTATACAGTATCTACTCTGTAATATTTATATTCAAAATGTTCAAGGTACATGGCAAAAGTGCTGGGGTTCCTGGGTGGCTCAGGAACCTGCCTTCTGCCTTCAGCTAAAGTCATCATTCCAGGGACATGAGGTGAAGCCCCGCATAGGGCTCCCTTGCTCAGCGGGGAGCCTGCTTCTCCCTCTCCCTCTGCTTCTCCCTCTGCTTGTGTGCTCTCTCTCTCTGTCAAATAAATAAATAAAATATATTAAAAAAGAAACAAGGCAAAAGTGCACAGCATATATAGCATATTAAGAATCAGAAATACTCAGGAATTCTCACAAGAAAAGCTGAGCAATGGATAAAAACCCAAGATAACTCAGATGTTGATATTAGCAGAAAAAGACTATAGTAACTATTATAGCCATGTTCAAATGAGGTAAAGAAAAATATATATAAAGACAACAAATCTCAGTAAATGAAAATAAGTTATTAACACCCAAATGCAAAAATCTAGGGCTAAAACTTGCAATTTCTAAAATTTCCTTCTTGTAGATTAATGAAGGACTGTGAAAGCAAATATTGGACCAGCTTGTTTTATATCAATAGGTTACTTATATCACAAGATGTATTAAAGGAAACTATGTAAAAAGTTTAAGTAGTCCTCTTAACAAGGAACTACATAACCAAGTATGTGTTATAATGCTATTATAAAATGTTAAAATAAGGGACACCTGGGTGGCTCAGTTGGTTAAGCGGCTGCCTTCGGCTCAGGTCATGATCCCAGCGTCCTGGGATCGAGTCCCACATTGGGCTCCTTGCTCAGCAGGGAGCCTGCTTCTCCCTCTGCCTCTGTCTGCCTCTCTGTCTGCCTGTGCTTGCTCTCTCTCTCTCTAATTAATAAATAAAATCTTTTAAAAAAATGTTAAAATAAGGTGCTTTAAAGTGCCAGATAAAATATTGTTAAAATCAGCTTCAATCTACCCTGTAGGAAAAGGTTTGTAAACTTGGGCATAGAATGATATATTTTTTAAAGATTTTATTTATTTATTTGACAGACAGACAGAGATCACAAGTAGTCAGAGAGGCAGGCAGAGAGAGAGAGGAGGAAGCAGGCCCCATGCAGGGCAAAGGGACGGATGCGGGGCTCAATCCCAGGACCCTGGGATCATGACCTGAGCTGAAGGCTGAGGCTTTAACCACTGAGCCACCCAGGCACCCCTGGGCATAGAATGATATTAAGCCATCTGAGGGGCGCCTGGGAGGCTCAGTGGGTTAAGCCTCTGCCTTTGGCTCAGGTCATGATTTCAGGGATCCAGCCCTATATCAGGATCTCTGCTCAGCAGGGATCCTGCTTCCCCCTCCCCCTCTACCTGCCTACTTGTGATCTCTCTTTCCCTGTCAAATAAATTTAAAAAAATCTAAAAAAAAAATCTGACTTTAGTGAAAATATTCCCACTTTCAAAAATTCATATACAAGGACATTAATCATACTAATCCCACTACTGACAATATTGAAAATGACTGAAATTGCTTTTTAAATAACAAGAAAATATCAAAATTCAGTATAATATATGTACTCATTTCTTTCAAGATTTAACCCTTCCTGTTAGACTGGGAGACATTATTTTCCAAAAAGCTCAATAATTTGTTACAAAATACTTATCGTACTAAATACAAACCTAACTAATTTTTGGCTTTGGTTAGTTAATCTGCGATAACTAATGAAATGCTAATCCAAAGCTTCCATCGGTCCAATTTCTGCGTAACTCCGTGATTTGAAAAATTGGCATAGTAATGTCTCACTATAAGGAAAAATTATATAATCAAGATTAAAGAATGATCATTTTAACTATTCAATTTTTGACTTAATCTCTTTATATAATACTTTCTTTTTTAAATTCATAGAAACATTTGTTTGCTAACAAGTTATCTGGCAACTATGTGTTAAGCATTATCCTTGAGCTAGAGAACAAAAATAGACAGTCTTTGACGTCAAGTATCATACTCTGTGATAAGAAAACGTAAAAGGAAAACGAGTTTTACACCATATATACACACATATATACACATATATAATATGTAATAATATATATTATACATATAATAATATATAATATATATTATATATTATATATATATATATATATATATATATATCTCTTCAGATGGTAATATGTATGATTGTCATCAGATGGTACCACATATTCTCGAGGAAAATAAAGCTTGGAAGGAAATACTTCACTTGTTGGAATGTGTATTGGACACAACCTTGTATGCCTTCCTAGACATGATTCTGTTCTTGGTTTGTTTGTTTGTTTGTTTTATTTTCTCAGTCAATAGCTTTCCTACCTTAGATTTCTCCACCAACTTTTGGGTTTGGATGAACTACCCCATCATGAGAAAAAGTATCTGAATTCTGAGCAGCCACTCAAGGCCAGAGATGATATGCAAAGCATGGTTGAGACAACTGTTCTTGCAGTAAGAAGTGGGCAGCTTTGAACATAATCCTTTCTCTTTTTTCTCTTTAAAAAGTGATTTCTTGCTTGCAACCTTCATGAAAAAGCTGGTGCCTTGTGAATACACTTCAGGGCAACTTGTTGACTCTTAACTCCCTGTAGTGAACGTGGTAAAGAACAATATCTCGTTGCTTTATTTTCCTTTCTCCTTCATTACCTACTATTTCTCACTCAAATTCCCATAGGCATAGAACTCCCAAATAAAGTGTTACCACTTTAATCATTGCTGCAGGCTCTGCTTTGCAGGAATTGCTATTCCAAATATGAATAGGGAACAGCACCACCTAGGAACTTGCTAAAATGCAGAATCTCTGGCTTCACCATATGCCTACTAAAATAGAATCTGCAGTGTTATGTAATCTTCAGCCAATATGTGTACACAGTTCTTGAAACATAATGCTACTCTATATAACTCTGTGGCACTAGGTATAAGTACAGGTAAGGAGAATAATTACTTGGAAACTGTTAGAGCAATTTTACATTACCATGAAATTTCTGCCATGTTTTATGAGTATATCATTCTGCAAATGTCTGAAAATTTAAGAGCTGGTCCTTCAATGTAGATGAATAATGAAACACTATTTTAGAAGACTCATGATAATAATTTTGACATTAAATAAGGTGTTTAAAGAAAAATACACTGACTCACAAAATATACTGAGACTTAGGCCTACTCAAATATTTATAAACTGTAATGTACAAAAGTAAAGACAAATGCATCTATTGATTCTAAAAATCTTCACTTCCCATGATGCCTCATGAGCCTATATATAAAAGTGAGGAAACAGGGATAGTATATTAGAATGCAGAAAGTGGGGTGCCTTGGTGGATCACTCAGTTAAGCAGCCAACTCTGGATTTCAAATCAGATCATGATCTCAGGGTCATGAGATCAAGCCCTGAGTAGGGCTCTGTGCTCAGCAGGGAGTCTGCTTGATATCCTCTGCAGAGAGTAATGCCTTAAAAGAATTTTAGACCAAATGTTGAATTGAAGACATAATGATTTGATATCATTTCACAACATATACATATGCCAAGTCTTTATGTTGCACACATAAATTGATATAATGCTATATCCAATTATAGTTCAATAAAACTAGAAAAAATAAAATGAGATAAAATTAAGGACAATGTCTAAAGAATTTCAGAGAAGAATATCCTAAGTTTGGGCACCTTGGTGGCTCAGTGGGTTAAAGCCTCTGCCTTCAGCTTGGGTCATGATCTCAGGGTCCTGGGATCGAGCCCCACATCAGGCTCTCTGCTCAGTGTGGAGCATGCCTCCCCATCTCTCTCTGCCTGCCTCTCTGTCTACTTGTAATTTCTGTCTGTCAAGTAAATAAATAAAATCTTAAAAAATGAATATCCTAAGTTTATCACTTATTAGTTAAACGATATTAGACCAATTACTTAATCTCTCTAAGTATATTTCTTCAGTTGTAAAATGAGCATAACATTATTTTCACCTTAAGGATCTTGAAAAAACTTGAATAAAGGGTAATAAAGGGTAGTTTACATAATGACATTTAATAAGTCTTGAATAATCATAAAAAGAGGATGAGAAAGAAGAAATTAAATATGTTTATATCTAAGAAATTGAAAATATAAGTAAAGAAAATAAGAGTTTGGAATGGAAGCAACTTTTTAAAATTCTTTTAAAGGGATTAAAAGGAAACATGTTTCAAGTGTCCCATAAATTTCTCTTAGTATATTTTTCCAAGTTTTCTTATGTTTTTCCAGTAAAATTCCACACACTATTTTATGTGTCCTTATTACATCTTGTCATTTCCATGGACTGTTGGAAGAGTCACTGGACTGGGAGTTATGAGCTCTAGATACTAGCCTTGACACTTGCACATGATCAAATAACTTGACCTCCTCTTAACTGTTTCTTCAACTATAAAATGAGGAATTTATAATGGATTATTTTTAGGACTCCACTGGCTCATAATAAGATGTCTTATATGATTGGAGAAGTGGATATTATCTTGGAAAAAAAAAAAAGTCAATGATTTTGTGAAGACCAGTCTTCTGAACATCATATATTTAAGCACAGAACTCTCTCTACATAAATTAATCCGGTTGTCTAAAAGCAATGTACTACTTACAGTGGCAGAGTGCCCAACCCAGGGATTTAATAAACATTTATTCTATCTGATATCAGCCCTTATATAATCATAATAACAAAAAAAAAGGAAAACAAATTTTACACAGTGCATTCCATTGAGATCAATTCATTCAGTAAGTTTTATATTTGGAGCCCAAAATAGGATTACAACTGTCTGATAAGTAGATAGACTAGGAGTTGCTAAAATTCTAGCATTGATTATTCTTCTTACAGGAAAACACATCATGATAAAGCATGTTTTTCATATGCATGAATATTCAATATCTATTTATTCAGAGTATTCAGGGTATAGAAAATTGAATACAATGGCAGATTTGACTAATGATGAAGCTATGCATATCATCCATGTGTAATTAATTTCAAAAAATCAGAGGCAACACAATGTACTTTGTCTTTAGATATACATAAAAGGGTGCCAAGGTGGCTTAGTCAGTTAGGTGTCTGTCTTTCATTTCAGGTCATGATCTCAGGGTCCGGGGATCAAGCCCCATGTAGTGTTCCCTGCTCAGTGGGAAGTCTGCTTCTCCCACTCTCTCTGCCATTCTCCCCAGTCATGCTCGCTTTCTCTCTCTCTCTCTTTCTCTCAAATAAATAATTACATCTAAAAAAGATATACATAAAATCTAGGGTTGCCTGGGTGGCACCCATGACTGGCTCTGTGCTCAGTGGAGAGTCTGCCTAGGATTTTCTCTCCCCCTCTCCCTCTGCCTTTCTCGCCCATACATTCTGTCCCTATCTCTCTCTCAAATAAATAAATACATAAATAAATAAAATATTTTTAAAAAGATATACTTAAAATCTACAAGCAAAATGTATATAGTTTTAGATAAATCAGAAAGTATCTTAAATCCTTCTCAGAGTGACTGGGTGGCTAGGTCAGTTAAACATCTGACTTTGGCTCAGGCTATCATATCAGGGTCCTGGGATGGAGCCCCACATCATGTTCACTATTCAACAGGGAAACTGCTTTTCTCTCTTCCTTTGTCCCTTTCCCTTCCTGTGCCCCTCTGCCTGCTCCTTCTTTCTTTCATTCTCTCTCTCTCTCTCTTTCTCAAGTAAATAAATAAAATCATTGGAAAAAAAATAAAATAAATCCTTCTCATGCCTTAGCATAACTAACCTGCCTATCAATTATCAATGAGTTGTTAGTGTGGGGAAAAAAATCTGACTAAAGGGGATATATTGCTATTTAAATAACAAAGAAAAATATGTCTAGCAGAATATTACTGAGTTCTAGTCAGTGGCCAACCTTGTGGCTAATTCCCAAAAATCAGGTCTCAGTATAACAGATGATAGTCAATAATGGGCTGTTTTAATAGCTCATATCCCTCTATGTTTGCATTAATGGTGGTTTTCCAGTAATCAGAGATTCTTCTACTATTCAAAATCCCTTCCTTTCTTCTTATGCCTCTTAGGCCAAGAGAGTCAATATTTATACTAAAATTTGTTTGTAAAAGTTATAAGACAAAATGAGATGCTGCATTAGTAATTAGTTTTGATTGTACATAGTAATTAAAGAGTATAATGGCAGAAACCTGCTTAGTTTCCTAAAATGCAAATGACAGTCTTGTTCTTAAAGTTATTTGCAATTTTGTTTCTCTCAAGTTTGTCTTCAATACAGATATACCTCCTTTTACTGTACTTCACTTTATTATATTTCATAGTTAATGTATTTGTTTTGTTTTAATTTGTTTACAAATTTAAAGTTTGTGGCAACCCTGTACCAAAAAGTCTATGGGCACCATTTTCCCAAAAGTCTTTGCTGACTCATGTCAGCACATTTGGTAATTCTTGCACTCTTTCAAACTTTGGAATTTGAGGACTTTGAAGGGTTCAAAACTTCAGTGGAGGAAATAACTGCAGATGTAGAAATAGGAAGAGAACTAGAATGAGAAGTGGAGCCTGAAGACTGGACTAAATTGCTGCAACCTCATGATCAAACTTGAGTGGATGAGGACCTACTTCTTTAGGATGAGCAAAGAAAGTGGTTTCTTGAGACGGAAACTACTTCTGGCAAAGATGTTGTGAAGATGGTTGCAATGATGACAAATGATTTAAAATATTACCTAAGCTTAGTTGATTTAAAAAAATAAGTAGCAGGTTTTGAAATGGTTGGCTCCAAATTTGAAAGAAGTTCTGCTGGAACTATAATGCTATCAAACAGCATCACATGCTACAAAACGTTTATTAAAGGAAGAGTCAGGGGTGCCTGGTTGGCTCAGTGGGTTAAAGCCTCTGCCTTCGGCTCAGGTCATGATCCCAGGGTCCTGGGATGGAGCCCCACATCAGGCTCTCTGCTCAGCAGGGAGCCTGCTTCCCCCTCTCTCTCTGCCTGCCTCTCTGCCTACTTGTGATCTTTGTCTGTTAAATAAATAAAGAAAATATTAAAAAAATAAAAATAAATAAAGGAAGAGTCAATAGGTATAGCAATAGGTGTTACTTATTTTAAGAAATTGTTACGGGGGTAGATGGATGGCTCAGTTGGTTAAGCATCTGCTCTTGATTCCCACTTAGGTCATGATCTCAGGTTTGTGAGATTGAGTCCAGCATCAGGCTCTGTTCTGGTCATGGTATAGTATAAACATATGCTTTGGAAACTCAAAAAATTCATTTTACTAACTTCATTGCAACATTTGTTTTATTGCAGTGACCTAGAAATGACAATCAATTCCTTAAAATATAAAATAAAGGAAAGGAAGCAAAATGTTTAAGAGCACTGAAAATATACTAAGTGATTTTTGTTGTTCAAACACAATGTCCTTAATGAAACAACATATATAAGTTCAAGCCAACCTGCATTATAAGATTTATTATACTGGGACACCTGGGTGGCTCAGTCAGTTAAGTGTCTGCCTTCAGATCATGTCATGGTCCCAAGGTCCTGGAATTGAATCCCACATTGGGCTCCTTGCTCAGCGAGGAGCCTGCTTCTCTCTCTCCATCTGCTGCTCACCTTGCTTGTGATGTCTCTTTCTCTCTCAAATAAAAATAAAATATTTAAAAATACATTTATTATACAGCCTCAAATTTCAGGTTGATGATGTCATATATTACAAATTATTTTAATTTGGATGTATAGGATAATGTAATTTTTAGAAAAAAAAAGTAGGGTGATTGATTGATGGAGCATTGTCCTATAAGGTAGCTCCACTAGCCTATAAATTTAAGGGACTTATTTCATCACATAAAATGAGAAATTGAAGATAAGCTGGATATTTGAATTTTTGTTTATTTTTCCTGTGTCTCTTATTTAGATTAACAAGAGAAAAATGGAATTCCTTGAAAATAAATGTTTGTATACACATATGTGAATATAAATATTATAGCATGTATTATATAATGTATATTTAAATGTAAGCATGTGTATACATACATTTATGTGTATATGTGTGTGTGTGTCTATATATCTGATAATCAGGCAATAGTGCATTACAGTGTAGAGTGCTGAAGAACTAGTGACTATAGCTTGATTAGGAAGAACTTTGTCAACAAAGAGCATCGTCAAGAAAGTGAAAAAGAAAATACACTTCTAGGAAACTTGCTGGCTTATAACTGCTACCAAAATGAAATAGCATGGAATTAGGGAAATTTTAAGCACAAAGCAAAATGCTAATGGTGAGACAAAAAAGAAATTATATGCAATTTAATTTAAAGGTAATAAACTTAAGAAAAACATTATCTCTTGTCAAAACATAAAGTTATTATGTATGTAAAATAAGAGAAAAAATCACATATAACAAGAAATAGAATATATAATAACTAGCATAAGGTAAAAGAAAATAAGTAAAATTTTGAAGTTATAGTAAAAATAACAAATAATGTTTTAGAGTAAATAAATTATGTGACACAAAGCACATAGCTGCTTATTAAGAAATATCGCACCTGAACTTAATAAAAGAACATCAAAAGCTACGAAGTGATCAAGAGTATCATCAGCAAAAATGGTAGAGCAGGTTTCCCCAAGGGCCCGTTCCACAGAAACATCAAAAGTCAAGCAACGCAGAGCAGAACTTATTCACACAGACTTGTGTTTGTTCTGACTTATTTGGGGACTGTCTAAAAAGTTGACACAAGGTGCTCCTCTTCTCGCACCTAACTTGGAATTCATCATGGAAGAAAAGTGGTAGATATTTCTTGAAATCATTGCAAAGTAAGCAAACAACCTACAGCTCTTTAGGGAAAAATATTAAATTTTAAGCAAACAACAGCCTGAGAGGAAAGGCTTGGCAGAGACTTTCTCATGGATATGCAAAAAGTGCCCTCAAGTACTGCAAAATTTAAAAAGTTCATGCACACATCCAAGGCAGAATGTATGTTTTGTGGAGATCTGAGAACACCCTAAGTTTCACCTTTGATCACCAGGCTCATAATAAATGAAAGCTAAGATAGAGTTAGAAATGGCTGGGCAGTGTTGAATGCATACAGAGCTAATGTACAAGTTTTGTTTTCCTTCCTTCCTTCCATCCTTCCATCCTTCTTTCTTCCTCCCTCCTATGTTAAAAAAATAATAAAGATCTCAAATTAGTAATAACTTTACAACTCTAGAAAATAGAAAAAGAAGAGCAAATAAAAACAAAAAGTAGCAGAACGGAAGAAACAGTGATGGTTATAGTGGAGGTAAACAAATAGATAAGAGGGAAACAACTGAGTGAATCAAACAGATAAAATCAACCACCTTTTTTTATTTTTTATTTTTTTAAATTCTATTTAATTATTTGACAGAAGGAGAGAGAGATCACAAGCAGGCAGAGAGGCAGGCAGAGAGAGAGAGGGGGAAGCAGGCTCCCCGCTGAGCAGAGAGCCCGATGTGGGGCTCGATCCCAGGACCCTGAGATCATGACCCGAGCCGAAGGCAGAGGCTTAACCCACTGAGCCACCCAGGTGCCCCTTTATTTTAAAGATTTTATTTGTTTATTTGACAGACAGAGATCACAAGTAGGCAGAGAGGCAGGCAGAGAGAGAGAAGGGGAAGCAAGCTCACAGCTGAGTACAAAGCCATATGTGGGGCTTGATCCCAGCACCCTGGGATCGTGACCCAAGCCAAAGGCAGAGGCTTTAACCCACTGAGCCACCCAGGCATCCCAAATCAATCACCTTTTGTACCCGCCAACCATGGTCCCAAATTTTTCCTTAAGTTATTCTTTCCAGCTGGTCTCTTAACTCAGGCAAAGCACCCCTTGATGGAAACCGGAGCTACCCTTCAAGGAATACCAACTACCTGGACAAAAAATTCCAGCTGGCCTAGACCACGTAGACCAGTTTGAACTCAATGTCTCACTCATGCCTGAGTAGATAGACTCATGGGGTGGGGAAGAGACCTACAGAATGAGTGACAATTATCTTTGCTTCATTTTAATACTAAAATCTTCACCCAAGGAGGAGTCCAAGCCTCCTGTCCAAGCCTCCTTTACATAACATAAGATATATGTAAAAGTATGTTTCCTTAAGGCATAAGTGCCACACTATGCCCACCTCTAAAGACAGTGACAAGGCTCCCCTATATATTCGTCCTACCCTAAGGAAAATAAACCCATCCACCCTGTTCTGAGGAGGCATGACTTTGGAAGTTATTCCCCTGTGCAAGTTATTTCCCTTGATGTCTTTATTTGTAGCAAATAAAGTTTACTTTGGAAAAATTCTACCTGGTGTAGTTTCTACTGTGACTCACCAAGGATCAAACTCACATTAGTTCATTTACACTACCAACTTCACAGGAAAAAAAAATGAAAAAAAATATATGAACACTATGAATAACTACATATCCAAAAATTACACAATCTAAATGAAATGTGCAAATTTCTGAAAACACACAAATTACCAAAATTGACTGAAGTAGAAATATAAAATCTGAATAGACCTATAACATGTAAAGAGATTCAATCAGTAATCAAAAATGTCCTAACAAAAAATGTCCAGAACCGGGAAGTTTTCCCTAGTGAATTATATCAAATATTTAAAGAAGAATTAACATTAACTCTCTTAAAATTCTTCCAAAACCTAGAAAAGGAAGAACTACTTCTTAACTTATTTATACTGAGGGGAGTGTTAGCCTCATACAAAGCCAGATGAAAACACTAGAAGAAAAGAAAAGTATAGGTAAAAAGAATATACTAAATAAATATACTAGAAAGTATAGAAAAACATAGGTAAATTTCCTTTATGAATATAAATACAAAAAATAACAAAATACTAGCAAATGAAACAGTATATTAAAAGGACTATATACCATTATAAGTGGGATTTATCCCAAGAATGAAAGGATGATTTGAAAATAAGAATAAAATCAATGTAAAGAACCATGTTAACATAAGAAAGGAAAAAGCAACATATGACACCACAATTGTTACATTAAAAAACATTTTTAAAAAACCCAATGCTCTTTTATGCTAAAAAAAAAACCCTCAGAAATCTAGAAATAAAAAGGAAATTTTCTTCAATATGATAAAGAGCATTTATAAAAAAAAAAAAAAAAAAAAGACAATGGGACGCCTGGGTGGCTCAGTTGGTTAAGCGGCTGCCTTCGGCTCAGGTCATGATCCCAGCGTCCTGGGATCGAGTCCCACATCGGGCTCCTTGCTCGGCAGGGAGCCT
>ML108100.1:13014-69877 GCA_003697995.1 Taxidea taxus jeffersonii
TCCTGGGATCGAGTCCCACATCGGGCTCCTTGCTCGGCAGGGAGCCTGCTTCTCCCTCTGCTTCTGCCTGCCACTCTGTCTGCCTGTGCTTGCTTGCTCTCTCTCCTCTCTCTCTGTCAAATAAATAAATAAAATCTTAAATAAATAAATAAATAAAAAGACACAGCTTATAAACCAACTATAACACATGTATTCAATGGAATATTATTTAGCCACAAAAATAAGCATTGATACATGTCAATATGTAGATGAACCTCAGAAATATCAATTCAAGTGAAAAAAGCAGCATTAAAAGTGGCTTCTTATATGATTCCCTTTGCATAAGACATTCAGAATAGATGAAGCCATAGAGATTGAAAGCAGACTGGCAATCCCGAGGGATAGAGTGTTGACAAAATGTGGAGTAACTGCTTAATGAGTATGTGTTTTCCTTTTAGAAAATATTTTAGAACTAGATAGAGAGGTATTTACACAATATTATGAAGATACTACATGCCACTGAACGGTTCACTTCAAAATGGTTAATTTGAGGTGGGTGAAATGAGTGAAGGGAGTCAAAAGGTAAATTTCCAGCTATAAAAGAAATAAGTCATGGGGATGTAATATATAGCATATTGACTATGGTTAATAATGCCATATTGAATATATGAAAGTTGATAAGAGAATAATTCTTAAAAGCTCATCTGCAACTAATAATACAATCTATACTCATTAATTTGAATTTAAATAAAATCTTGAAAAAAATTCTCAATGTCAAAAAAAAATTTTGTAACTTCTGTATGGTGCTAGATATCAACTAGACTTATTTTGTTGATCATTATGCAACACGGTCGAGCTTTGAACAATGCAGGGAGTAGGGGCAGCAACCCCCTGTGCAAATGAATACCCACTACAACTTTGACTCCCCCCCCAAACTTAAACACTAATAGCCTACTACAGACTGGGAGCCTTACTGATAATATAAACAGCTGATTAACGCATACCTTGTATGCTATACTTACCACATGCTGCATTCTTGCAATAAAGTAAGCTAAGTAAAATAAAATGTTATTGAAAAAAACATGAAGAAGAGAAAATGCATTTATAGTACCTTAATGTATTTATTTTAAAAAAAATCTGCAGGTAAGTGACTTGCACAGTTCAAACCCATGCTGCTCAAAGTTTGACTGTATACACAAATATCAAATCATTATGTTATGCAGTCTAATGCTGTATGTCAATTATACTTTAATAAAGAAATAAAATTAAAGGGCTAATTTTATATTCAGCAAATTTAATCTCAATAAAAAGTATTAAAATATGCCATAATTACTTTTGGAGATACTTAGAGAAATTGCTATAAACAAAATAGCAATAGATGGTCAACAGACACATGAAAAAAATTTCAAAATTACTAATCATCAGGGGATGCAAATCAAAACCAAAATGAGGTGTCACTTCACCTACAAGATTGGTTACTATCAAACAAAACAAAACAAATAAACAAACAAAAAACAAGTGTTGTCAAAGATGTGGAGAAAATGAAACTTTTTTACATTGTTGGGGGAATGTAAATTGGTGCAGCCACTATGAAAACTGGTAGAGAGTTTCCTCAATAAGTTAAAAATTGAAATACCATCTGATCCAGCAATTCCCTTTCTAGGTATTTATCTGAAAGAAATCAAAACATCAGTTCGAAGACATCTATGCACTTCTATATTAATTACCAGCATTATTTGCAATGGTCAAGATATATCTTCCAAAACCTAGAAGTAGACTCAGAAGGACGAATGAGAACAAAAGAAAATCACACGGTCTTATATCTACCATAGTAAATACAAATCATACATCATGAATATGGAAACCTGCACTTAAAGCAAAGGACAGTAATTAACATAGAAGAAGCCAGACTACAGTGGATTAAGAATGAAAAAAATTATGAATAATAAAGAGAATAGAAAGATAAGTGGCTTTGTGTTACATCTCAGGAAGAGTGCCTAAAAAAGGAAGGAAAGACACAACATATACATTAGAGAAGTTAAGGGTTAAGGAAAGATTTTTGTTAGACTTACTGTTTATTGGTTGATTGAGTTTGTTTTTAATTAAGTTCATTCAAACATTTGTGATGATTTAGCAGATCTGGTAGAGAAAAAGACATTCTTTAGTAACAGAGAGAAAAGATGATGGAGATATTGATTTGTATCTATAGTATGAAGAACTGCAGTTGAATAGAGGGAAAATGTGCATCAGAAAGATTAAAAGGATGTTTTCATATTATTTGCATGACTGTAGTAAATTTGTTCAGGGGCTGTAGTAAATTTGTAAATATTTTCTTTAATGTAGAATGTATCATGTCTAAATGTCGAATTCAACAAAAGCAAGCATATTATATTTCCGTCTTAGGGACAATAAGCAAACACTAAGTTCACACTTTTTCCCCCCAGAAAATTTATACGATTCCCAAATTTGAAATGTTCTATTGAATCAACACTGTTCATTCATAGACTCTACAAACATAATATAAGATAAAAATAAATTGTTAGTGGTTTAAGAGAGAGTATAGTATTTAGAAGCTAAAGAGTTCAGCCAGTAAAAAATATGAGTTTTGTTCTTTTAACTAGAATTTACTATCTTTGTGGACTTAGTTATGAAATATTTCTGATTCTCATCTTTCCAACTTAATAGTGTGTATTTGAATGTAAGCATAAGTAACCACCTTTATTTTACTTGCTTACTACAGTTCATCCACTGCCATCACTAACTTGAGTACAAAGTAACAGTCAACATTGTTACTCTAAATGTTACAGCCTTTAATGTACCTATTAAAAGTGAATAGTCACCCAGAGAATAAAGCAAGTATACAACATTAAAATATGTTACCTTCAATCTCAAGTGGGAGACCTTCCAAAAGTCAGTGAGCAGTCTTTATCTTATTACTCACTCACAGCTGTGATTCCTAACAAAGAAAATAAAGTTGATGAAATGATTTTTGTCTATTCCAATTTAAATGATTTTTTTTTAGTCAGCACCAAGGAGGAGGAAAAAAAATCATATTAAAGAGAAAGCTGTTTTAGCAGATATTTTATTCTTGAATATTAGATAAATTTGAGATAGAATTTTAATTAAACTCTCCCTAGCCTCATCAGATTAAGTGTTTAATGCCGGCTTATTTATTGGGAAGGTCTGTCTTAGCTTTTCTGGATTAATCTCAATCATTTTCATTAGTGAAATCTTTAATCTGTTCTTCATTACAAATGGATGGGGAGAAAGTCACATCTATTGGATCTGAGATATAATCTTGGGTTTTAAACTGCTTGGTAAATTATTTAGGCACAAGCATATTAGAAAATTTAAAGACCCTGAATCCTAGACAGTAGTAAATCTGCTTTGGTTTAACACTTTTTATAACATTCTGTGTAATATTATAGCATCTGGAGGGAGAGTGGGTATATTTTCTGGTACTATGTTTTGCCAAGCCTATAAATTTATACAGTTTATAAGTCATATATAAAAGATTATCTTTCCAAAATTAACTAAATTAGGGAAGAATTTGGTAGGATTGTTTTTTTTGTTTGTTTGTTTTGTTTTTACTTATAGTTCAGATATTATTGATCTCTTTTATTTAACTTTCCCTCTAAGGAAATTATCTAGTGCTCATATTTTTTTCTAAACCCTAAATTACAATACATTATAGAATACACCTTGTGTTGATCCCTCTTATGGTATTTGTTACATAATAAATTTTCCAAATGTTTATGCAGCCTACTGAAAGTAATTATTGTAGCGGTTCCCATGGCTAAAGCCAGACATTTTTCCCTCAGAAGAATTAAGTACAAAAGATTCTGGCTTAAATATGGGATCAAGGATCTTGCATTTGGGCCCTTCCTTGTTTGTTTTCTCTGTTTTGTTTTGTGTGATTTGGGGAAGGCATTTACCATCTCTAAGTTTAGATTTACCATCTTTAAATGAATAAAAAAGACTTCCTTTATTTATAGGAGTGTTGCAAATGTTCAATAACTATAGAAGAAAATGGTTCAAAACTCTTAAAATAATGCTTTATAATAAATATCCCTGAGAGAATTTTCATAATTTCATTTGATGTGTTTGGAATGACATATATTTCAATAGATATCTGACCATGAACATTATTTTTATTTTTGTTACTAAAAGGTGTCTGGTACATACAAACTGGTAAGATGCTACTACAAAAAATTTAACGTTAGTTATTATTTATATTAGTTGATTTGGCTGGATTCATTTTAGAAATAAAAGGTATGTAGAAACATAACTACTTACATAGATACTGAAAAACCTTCCTAATTTATTTAAGTGCCCCTGATTTTTCATGAATGTCTAAGAGAGTTAAAAAAAAAAAAAAACAATCCTATTTTCCGTTGTATCTCACTGCACTTTATGCAATGTGTTCTCTTTCTCTTTCCCTTGTCGCCCCTTTTGCTGTTCTACATGCTATCTGTGCAACTTTGGGCAAATGAGTTCTTTTGTGTTTCACTAATCTCACTTATGAAACAGGGAAAATAATTTTACTTCATAGAATTTTTTTAAGCAACATGTCAGTACAGAAAAGCAGTTAAGACAGCACCTGGAGAGAATGAGTTCTTAATAATTTTTGGATAAATAATTGGAAATAGACCATCAGGTATTGCATTTTATATGTTTTAGTACCATCATGCTAATTACATAACAGGAAACCACTTTATTTCTCAGAAACATAAAAACATTTTTTTCAAAAAATAGACATGTGTGTCTTACTCTAACAACATGTTTTATTCTGTTTCTTTAAGAAGTCATCAAATTTTTATGTACTTTACCATACATGCTACTCATTTGCCAATAATAAATTATTCTGTACCCAGAGCAGTACAGATACTAGAATATTGATGTAGGAGAAGTTTTATCCAAATTCTAACTTCCATTTCCCCTAGTTCTTAATGCAATTACCTTCAATGTAGTAGATTCTAAAATCTTCCCTGTAATTTTTTGAATGAAATTATATGAATAAATAAAATAATGTATTTATTTTAATAACACAAATGAAATCAGGATCATATTTTGTTCTCACTTCATAAAAGAGGGTATTTTCAGCAAGGAACTGTTTCCTACCTCAAATAAATTGATTAATAGTATTACATATTTTCCTTTTAATGAGGGTTTCATAAAGAAAAGCATATTTAATTCACATTTCCAAAATCAAATAATATTTATTACATAATCTGTTGAAAACTTCAAAGTCATGACTAATCCTGGCTTATTTTAATGAATGTTTACTCATTTTATTTGGATACCATAAGTCATTTAATATGGTATAAATCATATTATATTGTGTTCTTTTAGCAATATAGAAGTTTATTGATATTTCTCTCTTGTTCTTTTTTTAAATTTACCAATACTGTCAATTCTGGTTCTTCTATATGAGTATGACCTAATCCATGATCAAAGACCTAACAAAGATTTTGCTTTTTTCCCTTTATCTGACTATCAGGACAATTTACAGTCACCATAGATTGGGTATGTAGTAACTCATTACATGATTATTGAGCAAGTTATTGGGCAAAAATTGAGACCACGACTTCTCAACAGATTTTATATCTTGAGCTAGAAGAGACAACACTGCTGTAATCTCTATTCCTTTTTGGACTTCTCTGAATGTTTCTGACACAGTCTAGTACTTCAGAACAAGTTCACTTTTCTCTTTCTCACAATACCTTCCTCTGAGAAGGGTCTACAGGTCCTGAGATAGAGTCAGGAAGTAGCATTGCATTTGAGAAACTCCTACAACTCTGCCAGTCCGAATGGTGGAGGAGCAGGATCAACTCTTGTGGCAAACTTAAATACACAAATATGTCTGACAGTTACAATGCCTTTTAAAAAGGGCACGGGGGCACCTGGGTGGCTCAGTGGGTTAAAGCCTCTGCCTCTGGTTCGGGTAGTGATCTCAGGGTCCTGGGATTGGATCCCACATTGGGCTCTCTGCTCAGAGGGGAGCCTGTTCCCTTCCTCTCTCTCTGCCTGCCTCTCTGCATACTTGTGATCTCTGTCTGTCAAATAAATAAAATTAAAAAATCTTAAAAAAATAAAAAGGGCAGATCTCTCAGTAAAATTAGCCTTACTTCAAGTGAATCAACTTGTACAAGGAATGTGCAAGATCGCTGTATACTTACTTCTCTAAGTACTCAGTTTTCTTGAAATGTTTAGATGCCTTAGATTTGTAACCAATTTTTCAGGTTCGGTATTATCATCTACAGTTAATCATCTTCCTTTAGCTTTTTTTTTTTTTTCTGCAGTCCATTGTCACATCAGACAAGAAAGGCAACTTAGATCTACAAAAATTCCATTTATTTCTAGTCAATATAAACCAAATAAATGAGAGGTTGATCAATTTCACAATTTCATAGCAAATTCATTACTAAAAATTTTTCTTATGTGGCTTCTTATTTTGCTGTACCAAAATCTCTAAAACTCATCTTTGGATCTGCTTTTGTGTTTCAGATAGCTAAACCACATGTTGCTTTCCTTGTAATTACAACTAATTCTATATGCTTTTTCTCTTTATATAATCATGATCATGAAGTGAGGAGGGCATCTGTAACCTAAATAATCAAGAATAGTTCCTGATGCATTGACTATTGGAATCCCTCCATCTGTTCAAACTTGAAGTGTGTTTTTGGCTCAATTCATTTTTACAGCTGCAAGAATGCAAATCCTCCATTGTACTCTCCACAGTGTTTTCTTCCCTCGTTTCCCTTCTTAGTGTGTCTGACCTACAGATATTTCCTAAATTCACTAACATATCCCATTTTTGCTACTAACTAAAATTCTTCTTGCAATAAAATAGATATCTCTTTATGGTCTTTACTGCCTATAGTGGGTGGAATTATGGTCCCTCAAAAGGTATGCCTACCAGGAAACCATGAAAAGTGACTTTATTTATAAAAAAATGTTTTTGCAGATGTAACTAGATTAAGGTACTTGAGATGAGATCATCTCGGGTTTAGAGTGGCCCTGAAATCCCATGACAGGTGTCTTTTTTTTTTTTTTTAAGATTTTCTTTATTTATTTGTGAGAGAGGATGAGAGGGGAGATGGTCAGAAGGAGAAGAAGACTCCCCATGGAGCTGGGAGCCCAATGCGGGACTCGATCCCAGGACTCTGGGATCATGACCAGAACTGAAGGCAGTTGCTCAACCAACCGAGCTACCCAGGAGCCCTACAGGTGTCTTATATGAGAAGGCAGAGGGAGATTTGAGATCCAGAGACACAGAGGAGAAAGCCATCTGAAAACAAAAGTAGAAATTAGACTTATCTTGCCATAAACCAAGGAATAAATGAAGTTACCAGAAGCTGGAAGAGACAAGGAAGGATTTTCTTCCAGAGACTTTGGAGAGAGAGTGACTCCCATAATGCTTCAATTTTGTATTTTAAATCTCCTTCAGAATGGCACCAAATTTGTGGGAAGCCTTAGGATACTAATATACTGCCACTACTTTTAAAGAGTCTTTGAGGGTGCTTGGGTGGCTCAGTTGGTTAAGTATCTGCTTTTGGCTCAGGTCATGATCCCGGAGTCTTGGGATCAGGATCTAGCAAGTCCCAGGTTGAGTCAGGCTCCCTACTCAGTGGGGAGTCTGCTTGTTCCTTTAACTCCGCCCCTCCTCCCTGCTCAGGCTCTCTTTCATTCTTTCTCAAATAAATAAATAAAATCCAAAAAAGAAAAAAAAAAAGAGAGAGAGAATCTTTGAATGCTTGTGATTGAATGTATATTGTAAAGATAATAAAGAAAATAATGACCAAAATTCAGACCATGATTCTTGAAGAACTGTTCCTGAAATGTCTTTTGCATTTTAACATTCAATTTTTTGATGGTTAGAACAGTAAAAAATACATATATTTATGTATGTATTGAAAATTTTTAAATTATATGAATTCTGGACTAAGGCAGAAAAATTCAGGAATGTCAGAAAAGAAAAAAAAAATCCAGGATAGGTTATCATAGTTTATGCTATAAACCTGTTGAAAATGCAGTTGCAAAAATCTTTACTCAGTGATTTACTCAACTATTGTATATTGAGTAACTATTTTCCCAATCCATAGATTTTTATGTTCAAATTCTTATGATAGTCGGATGCAACGAGAAAGCCAATTCTAATTTTTGGAAAGAAGAATCGTTCCACAGAACATGCATTGGTTCATCATCATTTCATCAGTGAGTTATGCATGTGGAACAGAGATATCCCTAAAAAAAGACACATGATTTTACAATACAACAAAACGTCCACCCTTATTGCAAATACCGACAAACATAAATCAGCACTACACATCTAAGTGGAAGAATAACCAACCATGCACTATTTCATTTGAACATTTTCAAGTACATTACCAGGCGTGCACTAGTAGCCAAATGCCTTCTGAATAAACACAATCCACTTCAGAACCATCACAATTGGTGATTGGAGAATTAGATTTTTGTACGTATGCATGTACAACACCCATCGGAAATTGCAAATCATTTAGATTTATAAATTGCATCCATCCTTTTCAATTCAAGGAGAAATGTGTTGCTTCCTGCCAGGCCTGGGGCACAAGTGAGGTCTTTTAGTTTATCGTCCAAAGGAGCAAAGAGTTTCTTTACACACAAAAAAGGGTACTTGGAGTTTCAGCCATTGCCCTGTGTTTTGACTGTGAAATGTTAATCCCTTTGCTGTTGATAGAGATTACAGTAGGGAGAGCCAGGCAGCTACAGTTAGGTCCTGACACCCTGGCATGCAGCCTGACTGGATATTGCAGAGCTTTAAATCTGTCTGTCAGGAGATGGGACACAAAGGTAACAACTGCCAGTTAAATCAAATTGCTTAGAGTAAATTGGACAAATTTCGTTAGCCTCTTGCCTACCTTGGCGCAGAACCACATTAGCAAGGGCAATGATGTTAACTTTAGGATTGAACTTGTGGCTGAGCAAAACTAATTCCGTAGATGCTTCCAGCAACTGTGTTAGGCTGATTAAAAGCAGCTCCATGGTCAACTCAAATTGTTTTATATATTGATGTTTTGTTATCACCAAATGAGCTATCGTTTCCTAAGGGAGGGAATGGAAGTTCAAATACTGGTGTTTCATTCAGGGTGTTGAACAGAGTGCTAGGCACATAAAGATGCTCAATTTATATGGTTTGAACAGAATCAAATGAATTTATTCTTTAACTCAAGCTCTGTTGACTCAGACTTTCTCTTTAATTACAAAACAAACAAAATAATGCGTTAAAGATGTGCTTTCTTCATTGACAGCCATGTAGCCATCTTGCACACCTCTTCTCAGTTAGACTGCCTAAATCATTAAGAACATAATCTATGGCAGGAGATTCAACCCAATTAATACTATTCTCAACTTAGAAATCTATTCTTACTGTCCTCATGAAATTTCTTCTGGTAAGAAGGGAATGGGACTAAAATATGCTAGTTCTTCTCCATTGCTAGGCCACCATGAGCTGCATATGTCAGCTTATATTGCTGATATATGGAACAAAGCTCAACTAATTGGTCAGTTATTAAATGGTAGATCAAATGTCACATCTTCACACATTCTTTCTCTCCCTTTCTCTCTCCCTCCCTGTCCCTGTCATTACCCTTCTCTCTCTTTCTCTCACTCCCTCTCAAGTGTTCTCACCTGAATATTGTTTATTTTTACATGTTTACAAAATTACAGTTGTTTATAAAATTCTAGAACTAATTATCACACTGATGTTTCTCTTTGGAAATTTTACATATATATACATATATTTAGTGTATACACTGTTGAATTTTATTTTGCTTTACTTAGTTGTGTGCATCTATGGGTGTGTGAAAGGGATAAACTAAAATTTCCAAGTGCATAACCCCAATTACAGCACTGTATCTAAAAACATTTAAGATTTTTAACAAGGGGGATGCCTGGGTGGCTCAGTCAGTTAAGCATCCAGCTCTTGGTTTTGGTTCAGGCCATGGTCCTGGGATAGAGCCCTGTTTTAGGCTCTGCACTCAGCGGGAAGTCTGCTGGAGATTCTCTGTCTTCCCTCACTCTTTAAAATAAATAAATAATTTTTAAAAAGATTTTAACATAGAACAAATGCCTTAATCTGTAGGTGGTTTATAAGAACCAATTAGTTTGCATGCAGACAGACCCTATGTTGACCCCCAATGATTTTCTGCCTCCTTATGTCCACACCTTTGTTTAATCTCCTTGTCCTTGAATGGTCAAAGTACCTATGACTAGCTTCTAACTGAGAGAATATGGCAACTATGACGGGATATCATTCTTGTGATTAAGTTATGTTAAATGGCAAAGGTGATGGGATGTCACTCCCTTGGTTAAGTTATCTTTGTGACAAAATGAAAGGATAGTGGATATGTAATTAAAATCCCAAATCAGTTGATTTTGAATTAATCAAAAGGTATGTTATTTGAGGTGAACTTCACAACATAAGGTGAAAGCTCATTAAAAAGAGACTTGGGCTTTCTGAGAGGAGAGACATTATCCTTCCTGGCCTTGAAGAGGCACACTTCCAAATTTGTAACTGGCTATGGAAAAAGTCATCTGGTGAATGATTGGGTGGCTTCTTGGACAGAGAGTACATTTCAACCAAACAAGCAGCACATGGGAATACTCAGTCATACTACTGCAAGGAAATTAACTTCACCCTCATTCTGCATGAATTTAGAAGAAGATCCTTCCCCAAGCAAACCTCCAAATGAGAACTCAGTCCAGCCTTGAGTCCTTGAGCAGAGGATAGAACTAAACTGTGCTCAGATTCCTCACCCATGACAATCCTAACATGTATGTTGTCTTAAACCACTATGTAGATATTATTTGTTATGAACATAGAAAACAAATATAGCTTTTCAATTAGAAGTAGATTGTTTCGATTTTTTAGAAGAACATTTTGATCCAGAACTCAGAAACCTTTTATTTACTTAACAAATATTTTATAAGCACCCTCTAATGTACTGAACACTGTTCTAGGCACTTGGATTATATCAGTAATATGGAACTTACATTTTGAGTGGGTAGACATCTTCACAAAGATGATAACTAGAGGGTAAAGATGAGAAACGTAAGACAATAACTAGTAATTTATATAGTATACTGGAAGATAATAACTACCATGTTCCCAAGGAAATGTTAAGTAGGAAGAAAAGATCATGAATATGGGATGATACAAGATGCTCTGTTATGTACTAAATCTGGGATAACTTCCTTTGATAATATACCTTAAAAATATTGGCTAGTATCTTCCAGCAGAAGCAATAGCTTAGTGCAGTGACTTAAGGAAATGGTCTGTGTACATATCCAAGGAACAGCAAGACAGCCAATACATTTGGAACAGAATGAGCTGGGGGAAGATTGTGTAAGGTTTGCACAGAGGGCATGCAAGATGTGAAAGCTAGAATCACAATGGCTCAAAGTTTTCAGGCTTAGAATACCGGAAGGCTAAAGTTGCCGTTATTGATAAGTGGAAATTAGTGAGCACCTGGGTTTTTGTGAGAGGACTAGAAGTTCATTTTTGAACACTGCTGTGCACTGAATTGGGTCTCCCCAAAATTTGTATATTGAAACCCTAACCCCCAAAATGGCATATTTGGGGTAGAGATTATGGGAAAGAGATTGTTAAGTTTAAATGAGGTCATAAAGGTGGGGTCCCAATCTGATAGGATTGAACAATTTGTAAGAAAAGCAAGAGAAAGATTTCTCTCCATGCTCATATGCCAAGGAAAGGCTATGTGAAGACACAGAGAAGAGACTTACATCTGAAAGCCAGGAAGAAAGGCCTCATGGGAAACAAATTCTGTTCGACCTTAATCTGGGACTCTCTATCTTTAGAACAGTAAGCAATAAATTTGTGTTGTTTAAGTTACCTAGTCTATGATATTTATGGAGATCAACTGAGCAGATTAATACATTTTATTTTTTCATAAAAGATTTTATTTATTTGACAGAGAGATCACAAGTAGGCAAAGAGGCAGGCAGAGAGAGGAGGAAGCAGGCTCCCCACTGAGCAGAGAGCCCGATGTGGGACTCGATCCCAGGACCCTGAGATCATGACCCAAGCCGAAGGCAGAGGCTTAACACTGAGCCACCCAGGTGCCCCAGATTAATACACCTTAAAGTTTATGTGGTTTTTAGCTAAGTGAAGATGTTGACTCTGATGTTATTCTTAAAATCTTCTACCATGCAAAAAAGGAAAATACATATACATATTTATATATAGAGAGAGAAACAAATACATTATTTTCAAACAAATTACCTGCATATGTGTATGTGTGTGTGTGTGTGTACACATATTATACAGGCACTACTTTCAAAGTATTTCAGCTTTATTTCCAAATGTAAGTCCGTGTGTGCACAGTGTGCACATGGACATCTCTATAGCAGGAAATGAAAAAGAGGTAGTGGTTTTTGCAAATCTTTTAGAAAGTAGATTTTAACAGTCACAGAAAGGTCAAATTTACCTGAATGACATTTGAAGCAGTGTAAATAGAAAATAACTGGTTAAACTCAAGCACATACATTTGTTTTATATTGCTTAATTTTCCTAGATAAAAACTCAGAGGGTAAACAGAAAAGCAAAGTTAGGGTCTTGAGGGGCTGACAGGATAATGGTAACAATCCTGCTTTAAAAAAAAAAGTTGCATAGTGAGGACATTTAGGGGACAACAAGGAGTACACATGCTTGGAAAGAGACCTTGCAGTATGAACTTAGTTTTACCTTCACTTTCAGGTTTGATAGTCAATTTTGTTATGAGAATAACCTTATTGTTCCTCTGACTCCTTTGGGTACTTTACTTGCAATAATTTTGTTAGAAGGCAGATGGACTGAACACAGTTTTATTGATTCTTAATCGGCAAGCCAAAAGACAGAGTTATTTACAGACTTGAAGGCACTTGTTAGCTAGATGTCAGTCTCCAGTGAGATTTTCTTCTGTTTTGTTTTCCTATCTATACAAACCCTTTTCTTTATTCTCATGCTGCTGCTATTATGATAGCATATGTCAAAGTCTTATGAGAAAAAAATTTGGTAGATAATTTTATGCAAATTGTTTCTATTTTTAAAGCCCAGAAATGGTTACAGTGTATCCACTGGCATATATATTTATATAATCAGGGGCTAAAGGGAAGATTATTTCATTACTTAAAATAAAGTCAGTCAAGTAAGACCAACTGAAATGATGTAAGAATTTAAGGTTGTCTAAGAGGCTGACATCTGGGAAAATCTTTCCTGTATGTGATAGGAGTTTGCTAGTTTTTGAAGGGTTGGCTGTACTGAGAACACCTGCCAAGTAGGAGATCTGAATATTGTCAAAAGCACAGAGTTCTGAGATTTATATTCAAAGAACATTTGAAATATGATATAGAAGGGAACTCAGAGACAGATAAAAACATAGATGACAATTATGGGTCAGTCAAAAGGAAGGAAAAATTCAACTTTCTGTGAATACATACGCTTTTCAGGTCTGAATTGATATGAAAATAAATGTGAATTTATCATATCCCATGGTTTGAAGAAACACTGACATGGGACAATAAGAAGCCTCCGTGTTTGTTTGTTTGTTTGTTTGTTTGTTTTTAAAGAGATACAATTCACATGTCTCACAATTCACCCATCTAACAATCCAGTGGTGTTAGTACATTCACTGAGCTGTGTATACTTACCACTAGCAGTCATTCCTCATTTCTCCCCAGACTTCCCCAGATGTAGGCAACCACTCCTCTACTATCTGTATCTATAGATTGCCTGCTCTGAACATTTCATATAAATGGAATCATACAGTATGTGGTCATTTGTATCAGGTTTCTTTCATTTACCACAATGTTGTCAAATTCATTTATATTGTAGCCTATATCAAATACTTCATTTGTTATTATTGCTGAACAATATTCTGTTATATAGACATACTACATTTTATTTATTCATCTGTTAATGGATATTTGGGTTGTTTCTACCTTTGGGCAGTGATGAATAATGCTGCTAAAAGCATTCATGTATAAATGTTCATGTGGGCATACATTTTGATTCTCTTGGGTTTATATCTATAAGTGGAATTTCTGGGTCATATTGTGGTAAGCAGTTAGACAGTTTTGTGAGACCTGGGTCCCACAAGAAAGGGGATGGGGGACGAATCTTGGACAGGCAACATCAGGGACCTGCAATTAGGCATATCCTACCTAGTAGGCAAAGGGAAATTCCAATACAGAAGCCATAGAACACACATGCACAGAAAGAAAACAAAAACAAAAACAACAACAACAAAATCGCAGTTAGCATTTTTGTTTGCCCTGCCCCTGACTTTGGGGTTTTCTAGGGGTTTGCAAGGTAATAAGTAAGACAAAAGAACTTTGAGCAGGCACACACGACAAGGAAGGAGCCTTCCTTCACCAGCTAGTTACTGGGAAGATCAGAAGCCTGTCCATGCAGTGCTTTGCAAGAAGCTGGATCAGACCAGACAGACCCAAGATGGAGGATGTCAGGACTGGGAACACCTGAACAAATTAGGAGGAAAAGATGGAAACCCTGCTTCCTGCCCCAAGTAATGAGTATTCCACCCACTATTTGACAATTAAAAACCCTAGGACCGGGGCACCTGGGTGGCTCAATTGGTTAGGCAACTGCCTTTGGCTCAGGTCATGATCCCGGACTCCCGGGATGGAGTCCCACATCGGGCTCCCGGCTCCATGAGGAGTCTGCTTCTCCCTCTGACTTTCTCCTCAATCCTACTATCTCTCGTTCTCTCTCAAATAAATAAAGAAAATCTTTAAAAAACAACAACAACAACAACAAAAAAACCCTAGGACCATTCTGTTCAGGGCACCTGAATCTCTCTCAAGCTGCCCACCTACCCCTCTTGTGACTGTACCTAATAAGATATGCTTATGCCTGTCTTCTGGTCTCTTGGTTGAACTCTTTCCCTTGAGAAGACCTATGACATAGGCTGCATTGCGCTAGGTGGTGACTATATAGTAATCTGTGTTTAACCATTCAAAGAACTACCAAATTGTTATCCACCATTTTATATTTTCAAGAGCAATCTATGAGTATTTTAGTTTCTTTACCTCCAAGACATGTATTATTTGTCTTTATGATTATCGCTATACCAGTGGGTTTAAGGTAATATCTCATTATTGTTTTAATTTGCATTGCATTAATTGCAAAACATTATTGTTTTAATTTTCCTCATGACTAATGATGTTGTTATCTTTTCATGTATTTATTTGTATATTTCTATAGAGAAACGTCCATTTACGCCTATATTCATTTTTTATATATTAGCACATTCCCTCCATTTTTTAAAAAGAATTCCCCCTTGAGATGCCTCGGTGGCTCTTTAAGTTAAGCATCTGCCTTTGGTTCAGTTCATAATACCACCGGAGCCCTCTACCAAACGGCCTACCTAGTGGGGAACCTGCATCTCCCTCTCCCTCTGCCAATTCCCCTGCTTGTGCTCTCTCTCAAATAAATAAATAAAATCCTTAAAAAAAAAAAAAAAGAATTCCCCCTTGTTTTGTTTTTTTTTTTGTTTTTTTTTTTTTTTTAGATTTTATTTATTTATTTGACAGAGAGACAGAGAGATCACAAGTAGGCAGAGAGCCAGGCAGAGAGGTGGAAGCAAGCTCCCTCCTGAGCAGAGAGCCCGATGCGGGGCTTGATCCCAGGACCCTGATATCATGACCTGAGCCAACGGCAGAGGTTTTAACCCACTGAGCCACCCAGGCAGTACATGAATTCCCCTTTTCTTTAAAGCAGTTTTAGGTTCATAGCAAAATTGAGAGGAAGATACAGAAACTTTTCTGTACTCTTTACACCCAAACATGCATAGTATCCTACATTATCAACATTCGCCGCCAGAGTGGTATATTTGTTACAGCTGATGAACCTATATAAACACATCACAGACACCCAAAGGCCATAGTTTACATTGAGGTTCACTCTTGCTGCTGTTATTTTATGAACTTAGACAAATGTATGTTGACACATATCCATCAGCATGATATCATACAGAATATTTTCACTACCCTAAAATTCCACTGTGCAAAGCCTTGATTTTGACTTGAGGTAATCCCTGGGTGAGTTACACTTCAAAGAAGAAAAAATAAAAGGGGATGAGAGAGAATCAACTCCTTTTCTATTGAAACGATTTGTTTTAGCAAAAGTCTTGAATTGCAATATTTAAACAAACTTTTGGCACTTAAATGATGCCAATCAAATTATATTAAAGTGAATTCTGAAACAATTCTTTTTCTAATATTTTATAAGATTAGCAATTATTAAAAACATACTGTCCTGGTTTATATTTTCTGAGAAGAGCTGGATTTGCATATTTCTGTTTTGCTTAAAGTACTTGAATGTATATTTAGATGGAGAAAAATGATAAATACTTAAATATATGCCCCAAAACAGGAAACTGTATACTATTTGCACATCAATTTTCCAGAAAAAAATGTTAGGAAATAATTCTAAGAAGTATAATAAATCTTCTACCCAAGATATTTTATTATACTTATATTAGTACCTTTATTTTTAATGTGCATTGGCTGAAATAATCTTTGTAGTGGGGTTTTCTTAAAAATGAATAATCATATGTAATTTTTTTGTCTTCCATGTGTCTTTACACATACAGTTAGAGTCCTAGTTTAATAAAAGCCATCATAATTTCAAAACCTATGTTAATAAGGTTATTTCTATGATCAGCAATTAGTCAAGCAACATCATATAACATATTCTTATATTTAAAAATTAATTAATTAGTTAAAAATTTATGAGATATAAAACATAAGCATTAGGTTTCATAAATATTTAATTTTTATAATCAAGTATCCCTAAGTAGCTATCTCAGTAGATTCAACACTTTTATTTTCTAATGTGCATTTTAGTGTCTATTTTACATTAACAATGAAAATTTTTACATATTTACAAGGTACTAAATCAACACTATTTAAGAGACATTTTGTTTTTTTTGTAAAATCCACAATCTGGATGTGCACTAGAAAAACAAGTCATGTAATCTATGGATATTCCTGGAAATTCTCATGTTTTAAGTTTCTTCAAAGCATGAAAATCATTGCTTGGTTTAGCTTTATCAACAGTTTGTTTTAACTTTATGTGTAATAGCTAACAAAGCAAATATTGCTTTACACTTTGAGGAAAGTGAGTGCTGGCAATAGAATAAAAAGACATGTCCCTTAATCAAAAATTGTTTATAATCTAGTGGAGAGTATTGAGACTGATAGCTAAACATTAAAGTTCAGTAAAATGTAAAGAGAGGTATACTTTACTTTTTTCACACTAGTGGAACATTACCCAATCTGAGAGCTATGTGCGAAACTCACCTGTAAGATGATATCAGAACTGAATCTTAAAGAATGTAGGTTAGATCAATAGATGAAGCAGGACATGGACTTTTTCTTGGAGCAAGGACTCCAAATAAATAACTGCACGGCATAGAATTCCATGACAAATATGCAACAAGGCTCATTATTGTGAACTATGAAGAAGAGGAAGAATCAGTCTGACAAAGTTGGAAAGACAGAGTTGAAGAAATCAGCACTGGAAAAAAGGCAAAGGCGATGGCAATAATCCAGAGATTTCAGAGAAAATATGTAGGCCAATTTTAATATTGATGGTTGGAAAGGAATAAATTCAAGAAATATTTTGGAACTATAATTAATATTGGATGTAGGAGGCCAAGAGAGAAAATGATTGAATGTAATAGGTGAAAGAAAAGTATCTAGGATAACACTAAGTTTCTGAATTTCTCTTGTAACTGTATTATTCCCCAGCAAAGGAAAATCAGGAAAGCAGTGTACCTCGTAGGAAGATGGGAACGGTGCTTTGGAGACAAGCTGGGTACAAACAGGAAAATACATACAACAAACTGGATACAGAAACCTGAAACTCCAGAGATATATAGGGATAGAGACATGATTTAGAACACTGTTACAAACTAGTGGAACCCTAACAATTTTATAAATATAATCCCCAAAGTAGATCAATAAATTCTCATCATTTATACCATCTAAACTCTATGCTGGGTCTATAAATATAATGTACAAGCAGAGGTCATGTCTTGCTAGGATGAAGACTATGTTCTCTATCATACCTGAAAAAAAGAAAAAAGTATGAAAGAATGTGCTTGAAAGTTGCTGGCTGTAGAACTGTGATTATATGAAAAACCCACATTTGATGAATTCTATGTTCTCGATGATATTAAAAAAAAGTCAGATTATAAGTAGAAAGAACAAAAGACTAATTTTAATGAAAAAGAAGAAAACATACAAGTTTACTTCAGGAACTGAAGAAAATTCAACCTACTACCAGATCATGGTAGGATTTTCAGTCATAAATGAATGCCCAGATGTGATTAGAATTATAGGCCTTTGAATGGAGAGTATCTTGATGGAATCAATCTAATCAGATAAGTCCTTAAAAACAGAACCCTTTCAGCTGTGGTTAGAGAGGTCTGAGACCAGGGAAGAGTAAAAAAGATGTGATATGAGGGACGCCTGGGTGGCTCAGTGGGTTGAGCCGCTGCCGCCTTCAGCTTGGGTCATGATCCAGGCGTCCTGGGATCGAGTCCCACATGGGGCTCTCTGCTCGACAGGGAGCCTTTTTCTCCCCTCCCCTCTCTGCCTGCCTCTCTGCCTACTTGTGTGATCTGTCTGTCAAATAAATAAATAAAAAATCTTAAAAAAAATGTGATATGAGAAGGATTAGACTATTGCTGGGATTAAAAATGGAAGAATGAGACTATGAGTCATGGGATAAGGCCACCCTCATTTATAACTAGAAAGAAAATGGGATTCTTAAGGGGAAAACCCAGTCTTTCCCTGCTGTGAGTCTTTTCCCTGTGTTTCTCGTTTACTACTCTCCTGGTGTCTCATTAACTATTCACACAAAACACTTCCCTTCTGGTCACCAAATGTGTGGAAGGTTTTCCCCTACACCAAGCAATTCTCTGTGACACCAGCTGGGTGTCCTCCAATTTAACACAATCCTAATACTATCTACTTGGAGATGGTGTCAGATCCCAGAGGTTAAAGTTCAGTTCCACAAGACCACCCTCTGCTACTTCAGATACCAATAGCAAGTAAGAGATTTCCAGGTTACCTAAAACTTTGGTCCAACTTGGCTACAAATTGAAGGTTCCCATAACAATGCTATCCTCAGTTTGATTAATTTGCTGAAGGAGTTCACAGAAATCGGAGAAATACCTCTTTAATGTTTACCAATGTATTAATGTGATAGATGATACATATAAACGGTCAGATGAAGAGTTATATAGGGTGAAGTCTAGAAGAGTCTTAAGCATGGGAGTTTCTAGCTCCATGGAGTTGACACACCCCAACACAGTTGGGGTGTGTCACTTCCCTGGTATATATGTGTTACCAACTTGGAAGCTCTCTAAGCTCCATACTATTGGAATTTTATGGAGGATTCCACATAGGCATGATTGATTATTAACTACATTTCATCTACTCACCCATCTCTGGAGATGTCAGGAGTGGGTAGCTGAATATTGCAAGCTTCAAATTATGACTTGATTTTTCTGGTGATCAGCACCCATCTAGGAACCCACCTAGTGTTGCTTCATAAGAACAAAGGATAGTCCTACTGAGAAATATGCATATTTCTTAATATTTCAAAGGAACCTTAGTTCAGGAGCCACAAGTAACCAAATTCTGCCAACAACCAGAATGAAGAGGAATGTATTCTCTTCTACAGCCTTCAGAAAGAAACACAGCCTGCTAATATTTTGATTTTATGCCCAGTGAAATTTGTATCAGTCTTCTGACCTACAGACTGTACGGTAATAAATCTCATGTTTTTTTAATACTTTATTTTTTAAAATATTTTATTTATTTATTTGTCAGAGAGAGAGAGAGAGGGTGAACACAGGCAGACAGAGTGGCAGGCAGAAGCAGAGAGAGAAGCAGGGTCCCTGCTGAGCAAGGAGCCCAATGTGGGACTCAATCCCAGGACACTGGGATTATGACCTGAGCCAAAGTCAGCTGCTTAAACAACTGAGCCACCCAGGTGTCCCAAATCTCATGGTTTTAAACCACTAAGTTTATGGTAATTTTCTATAGCAATTAATAGACAACTAATACATACTTCTTCCTGAAGTTCCTTCCATGGACTCATGGAATGCTTTTTCTACCATTATGGCATCTGCACAATGTTGCTTCTGATCAATCATTTATTTTTCAACAACAAGAAGTACAATGATGGGATCATGTTCATGGGATTAACAAATTCTTCTTTGAATCCCATAATCCAGAATCTGCTGGATTAACACAAAATTTTATTGGTTTATTAAAACTCACTTGAGAAAAAAACAGCTGGGAGATAAGGCCTTGAAAAAATAGCGTTCTATGAATGCATCACCTACTTTGAATCAGAAACACATTTCCCATCTAAAGCAAATAAATAAGTCTGGAAATCAAGAAATAAATGTAGAAGTGATGTCTCTAGCTACTAAACATAACAACTCCTTCACACACCTTTTTAACAAAGTCCTGTCCTTGTAACTTTTCATTCTGTTGGCTTGGGCATCTTAGTTCCTAATGGTGGTAGTGGTGGTGAGATTTTTTCCAATACAGTTTTCAGAACAATTCAATGGAATTGAATTTTAAAATGAGACTGCCATCTGGCTTTTTGCAGATCCTTATGTTACTGAAACAAATAGCAAAATAAGATCACTCAGCCGGCTGGATTGACCACAATTACCGAAGGAATTGAGTTGTTTGTTAAAAAACAGAGAAAAGAAGACAATGTTTGGAATCCAAGGAACTCTGTGGATGTCCTCTCAGTGTTTCTGCGTCTAATAATCATAATTAATGAAAAACTGCAGAATCTTAAATTCAGGATTATAAAGGACTCAAACTCTTTGGGAATGAAAATTTGGATTCAATCCAGCTGAAGTCCTAACTGGGTGAGGGAAAAATGGGATGGATAACAGAAAAACTCAGAAACAAAGACTAATAGTTATGTTTATTTTTTCTTTCTTGTCATGTGCACATATTTACAAATTAATTATTTTATTGTATTTTTCTTTCTTCTCCTTACTACTTTATAAGTGAAGTTACTGGAGTTTAGCTTAAAGTCAATGAAACTATGACTGGATCTGAAGAGTAATTAACATACAGACAGATTCGGTGACAGCTGGGAATGTGTCTTCACGTCTTGGGCAATGAAGTGTGAGAGCATCTTCATCTGTATGAAGGACAGCATTAAATGGGTATGCAGGAGTGTATGCAGTTAGCAGCCAAAGGAATGATCTGTGCCAATTTTCCATTTACTTCCTCAGTTTCCTATCCACTTCTTTGCCCTACTTCTGAAATGCTAGCCTTTGTCAATAGAGGGCGCTAGAAGAACACTTTAAGGCCAGAGCAAAGCTGCGTGTCGTATAACCTTTCTCCTGTGGTGAACTCGTCAGTGAAGGGTGTACTGGAGGTGAAGTGGTACTTTACATAGCAATGGGTACTTACATATCAACCGCACAGTGAAAAGACTATGCCCTGCTAGCCACCTTCAATTAATTTCTCTGCCCTAGTGGACACCCCCTCACCACCACCTCCTCTACATCCTCTTGGTGTTTGCTGTTACTGGTAGGAAGCATGTTCCTGGGTCAGCGATGCCCCCAAAAATGAGATCTGAATCTCAGTTTTCAGTTCCTTCCATACTTGGCCTTAGCTCTTAAGGCAGTAGCTGCTATGTGTATGTGCTATTTATCTATTCCTGCGAGTCCTCTTTTGTGCCTTTAATAGTTTGCCCCCTTTTATTGTTAAGGTTCTTTATATTAAATTTTATGTTTAAATTACTAACATAACTTTGTCTTCTGTTTGGACACTGACTGAGACACATGTGGACTGGTCAAGAAAGAAAATTTTGGTAAAATATTATAGATAAATTTTTGCAAGGATAATTGTTTAAAATTATTTAATCAAGACTAAGAATTGTTGCAAAAACCGTTAATAATTTAAATTTTGATAATCAAGTTTAATAATATATAAGTTGAATAAGGAAACTACATACCAAAACAGGTATGGAGTTATCACACATATATAAATTACAAATCCTAATTATTCTGTTATTCCCTAACAAAATTTCAAACTTTGGAGAAGTCACAAAGCACTTTGCAAATAAACCAATGTATTAGAAATTATAAAATGCATTTTTGTATTCAATTACTGTTCTTTCATTTTGTCTTATTTTGGTTTTGGATTTCAAACAAATCCAAGTATTCTTTGACTAAAGTGTGGATGCTCTGTACAATGCCAATCAATTTATGTCAAATATAATGACCAAAAGATGCAAAATAATACAAGTTTGCCAGATATGACATATAGCATTAAGACTTCAAGGAGCAACATGACTTTCTCTTCACAGTATGCAAGACAAAGTACTTCTACTCATGATTTTCATTAGGGGTCACTTGTATACTACATTCTCTTATAAACTTTTTTTTCTTTTCTGTTTTATTAGAGAGAGGTATAATTATCATTAGGACAAGGGCTTCATATTTTCCCCTCTCTTCAAATAAAATAAAATGAGACAGCTTTAGAAATATGGAACATCAATCTGAGTCAATAATATGATAGTGGAAACTATGAACAGTGAGTTAGAATAAAGAGGAATCATTGAGGATTCATAGCATTTTACCGGATAGTTGGACCATCTATTAATACGGAAATGTGTTTCTTTGCCTAAAGGAGATTACCATCTAATTAGGAATACAAGAGAGCTAAGTAATCAACACAAATATGTGCAGGTAAAAACAAGTTATGACAAGGGCTAGTTGAAGGGGATTTAAGGATTATGTTGGCAGTCCGAAGAAGGAGCAGAAAATGTCAAGAAGAATGAACAGAATACTCTGGGATATAGTTTCATAGTTGATCAGATATATACGTTTGAGTGTCATTTATAGGCATTCTGAGTATGCAAAAATTCCATAAAAACAGAAATGATGATAGACATGGTTCGGATGTTGATATTGAATGAATTTATTCAAAGAACATCTTCTTCTTAAACTTTCTTTTTATTAAAAGAAAAACATGAGGATGAAAGCATATTAAAGGTTTCAGGATTTTCACAAAAATGGATCTTGCAATCCATTTATGACTTTACATTTTAAAGAACTATCCGTATCCTTTCAATCTGGCAGACACCGACCACCCACACCCTAATCTTCATATCAAGATATTATCTGCTTTCCAATAAATGAGCAATCTGAAATTCCCTAATTACAATTAACCTGTTTGTGTTGGAAGAAAAATACATAGCTTGCTTTCAGAAATTGCTTCATCTTGGGTCATTATATCCTGAAAGGTACAGTTTAATTTTTTTTTTAAGATTTTATTTTATTTATTTGTTAGAGAGAGAGAGAGCGAGCACAGGCAGACAGAGTGGCAGGCAGAGGCAGAGGAAGAAGCAGGCTCCCTGCTGAGCAAGGAGCCGGATGTGGGACTCGATCCCAGGATGCTGGATCATGACCCGAGCCGAAGGCAGCCGCTTAACCAACTGAGCCACCCAGGCGTTCCAGTTTAATTTTTTTAAAGGCTTTGCCATTTGTTTCTGAAAAACTCTTGTCTCACATCTCATACTCCTAATAGATACAGTACTTTAACTCTGTGGAGTTATAACCATAAGCATTATATCCTGATAACCCCAAATCCAGAAATATTATTCAACACTTTTTTTTATAATACCAATAATTAGCAATGACATGCTTAATTGGCTATCTAGCACCAACTACATATATATTACGATTATTACAATTTATAAATCATTACATGGTAGAGATCGTTAGCTGTTTATGATGTCTTTTTCTTCCCTGGCATGGAGTAATTCTGTTTCCCAGCTTCCTTGCAGTGTTTTAGTTGATGGGATAGGAGTAGAAATCATGTCTACCACTGATTGGAATGGTTCCTATAAGCTTCCCATATGTGTTTTTCCATTTTTTGTTTACCTTTATCACTAACTGAGATGGAAATGAACTCTAGAGAAATCTTGAAAGCCATGTGTTGAAGATGGTGGGTCAGTATAAGTTCTGAGTCAGCTGTACAGAGTCAAGGGCCCTGTTCCACTAACTTTACCTCCTAAGAACACACATATTCTAGAGCCTATTTTTTACAGAGAATAGCATTGTTCCAACAATCTTTACTTACTGCTAAGTACAGAGACACACCTACAGACACATTATTCAACTTCTGTGTTTTGATATATCATGTTTTACATAAAATATTAGCATGAATTCTATTTTTTGTGGACCTCAGTTTGATCTGAATCTTGTATTTCAAGCACATATCATTGAATCTCATTTTTCAGACCTGACCTATTCCATCACATTTCAGATCTCTTCTCTAGACAGAATCTTCTCATCCTTTTTTTTTTTTTTTTTAATATTTGTTTTGAGCGACATTGCCTTCTGAAAATAGGATCTCCCAGGCACATCCTCTTCCCTACCCTAAAATCCAGGACTTGCTACTCCCCAGAAGGCCCTGGGCTTCTTTGGTGAGGAATAGTAAAAAGACCTGAATTATAGGCACAGGGGAAATCAAGCAAAAGAACACCTTAAGCTTATATCACACTACTGGTTAAACATCTGTCTTTCAGTGTATATGTTACCAAAAGGCAAAATTTACTCTCATTCCCATTTATCCATATTAAGCAGGACTATTTCAAGGCCATTATTTAGGAAATATTGATGTTATAGGACAGGGAGAATTCTTCAAGCTTTTACATTGTTCATGATTAATTTTTCCACAAACCTTACTTTCATTAAGATTTTCTCTTTAGATATCACATTTTTGCTTAACTTAAAGAAAAACACACTTGGATTTATGAATGTTTTGATTTGGATAACACTTTTGAAGTATAGAAAAACTGCTTTTGTTACATATAAATACTAAAGCCTAGAAAAGCAAATAACAATTTAAATAGTCAACTTTGAACTCATATCATTAGGCTCTAAATCTACTCCTATTTCTACCTGTGTTATTTCTTAAATTGTCCAGTTCATATTAGAAAGATGCTCTCCCTTTTTATTTATAGAGGTACACGTGATCTTCATTGATGTAGTTTTGCTCTTGTAATATCTCCAGGGCAAGTGTCCTTTTATAAAGCATGATGGTTCTGCCTGCTAGATTTTCACCAAAAATCCAGGTGTCTTCTTGAACTTTAGATTACATTTTTCAACCTTTCTCACATTTAGGTGTGATCATATGCAGGATTCTGCCAAAGGAATATGAAGAGAGTGGTGTGCTTTTTCTGGCCAAAGCTTTTTTAAGAAATAGGTGTGACTCCTTCACACATTCTTTCCCCTTCCATGGGCTAGATACAGATAATGACAAAGCTGTAAAGAATATTAGCCACTCAAGGGGCACCTGGATGACTCAGTTGGTTGAATGCTCAACTCTTGCTTTTTTTTTTTTTTTTTTTAATTTTTTTTTTTTTTAATCTATTTATTTGACAGACAGAGATCACAAGTAGGCAGAGAGGCAGGCAGAGAGAGAGAGGAAGGGAAGCAGGCTCCCCGCTGAGCAGAGAGCCCGATGCGGGACTCGATCCCAGGACCCTGGGATCATGACCTGAGCTGAAGGCAGAGGCTTTAAGCCACTGAGCCACCCAGGCGCCCCTCAACTCTTGCTTTTGACTCAGATCATGATCTCAGGGTCCTGGGATAAATCCCTGTGTCAGGCACCATAATCAGTGGGGAGGGGGTCTCTTGAGAATTCTCTCTCTTCCTCTCCTTCTATCCTTCTCCCCCTCAAATAAATAAATAAATCCTAAAAAAAAGGAATACTAGCCACTTGAGATTAAAGAACCTGCTGTTCTTGCATCACTGCATAAAAGAGAATCCATTTCCAACAAAAATGACCTGTTTAGAACAGAGTGACTCAGACGTAGTATTTGAGGCATTATGCAATTTTGAATATATTTGCTACCATTTTCCTACACATATCAAATATTCCATTATGGGGCTTTGAATTTTCTCCAAATTCCATCAGTTTTCTTCAGCAAAGATTGTCTTTCCACCTGCTTTATATACCTCTTATCATCTATTTATAGGAAGATCTCTCTCTCTACTTTTCCTTTGTCTTCTTAGTTTCCAGCCTTTCTTCTCCTTCATATGATATACCACATAGTATCACATACAACATACAGATTCCATCGCATTGCTCAATAACAATAAAAATATTTGATTTTTAACAATCATAAAAGCACTGTTCTAATGAACTATAATTCTTATAAGAATCAAGCCAGGATACTTATTTTGAAATTATTTTTTCCAAAATTTTTGTTAATGTGACCATAGTGTTAACTCCATAGCTGGAAATAAGAGAGTACAACTTAGTGTCCCAATGGACAACTTTCATATGGAATTTATCAAAGTATATGTTCAGATTGTCCAACAGTATGATGATCCACAACTTCAGAAATTACAGCTCTAAAACATGTATTCAACCATGGTTTACCTACCCCAACTTCATATAAATATCACAACTACTGTGGTTGTAATATTTCCCAATGGGATAAAAACCAATTAGTTATATAACTTTTCATATATAAACCCAAAAGCAAAATATTACAGATCAATTTATTTTGAGTGCAAAAATCCAAATTTCTCATTCATAATATATTTTATATCTGCTTTTTCCAATTTTCATTCCATGGTGACTGCATTCCAAGTCAACATAGAAAAATCTCCAGCAATTAAAATGCAACCCCTTTGAGTAGTTGTATTATTCTTCATCTGTGGCAGTTCATTATAATTCAATAAAGCATAGACAAGTTTATTGATCCCCACATAATAAGTAATGGTAAAGGCATTTTTTTTCAAAATTATTTGAATTTACATATTCAATTTCTTCCATCATTTTGGTTAATTTACTGTAAGTTGCACTGAACTAGTAAACTCTTCTAATTTGCCAATGTTATGTACAGCATTTCTTTTCTTTATTTTTTTTTCTTTTCAAGTCGCAATTTATCTATGTCTAGCAATTTCCTTTTGAGTCACAATTTCACAATTTACTGGGTCACTCAGAAGTACAAACTTAATTTAGAAGCACTGTACTGGTACAAGAGAAGTTTAGACATAGATGCTTTCTTTCCCTCTCTTCAAGTTAGTTCTTCAGTACCTTTGAATTTAAACTCATATACCAATAATTAAGTTATGCCTTATTTGTAAGATGTATATTTATGTTTACCTAAACAAGTAACATTAAGTTATCCTTTACATAGCTATAAGAACAGAACAATGCTCTTTTGGATATGTATTTTGATGGGTAGACGATTTAGCAGATTTTTTTTCCTCAGAAATTTTGTGTGAGAAATCATTCTGTCATCATCCTATATATTCCATTATCTTCCTATCCTTGAATTATTCAATTATATATTTGTTCTTAGGTAGACCTACCCCTGCCTGAAGTCAGCATTCCTTCTCCTTAATTAACCACCAATGAGGATGTTTAACCAATCCTATCTAAACCTTAACTTTTATCTTCTGATCTTTCAGTAACATCGAGTATCCTAGGTGCTAGATCCCACTTTCAAGGCACATCATAATTTGAGGAAGAGTCTGAAAAGTGTCTATACTGCCTTTTTTAAAATACATGTATAGTATCAAAGTCTCCTACTACACTATTTGCACCCACATGCACGCCAAGCAGGCTTGCATTCACCCCTAGCATTCAAAATCAGTATTTTCAAGTATGCACATTTTGACCTCTTGACCAGAGTATGTGAATCCTATATGTGTTATATTTTGTTCCTGCCTGACCATAATGTAGAAGAATGTGGATGGACATATACAATAGGGTGCATTTGTTAGATTTTACTAGTTACTGGAATTCTTTCTATTTCAGTATTTGTAATCTATACTGGGGTTGGGAATGGTGGAGATACAGAAAAGCCCCACTAGCATCTGACAAAAACACTTTGCTAGCTTGAGTTGATAATAACATTAGATTCCCCATATAAATGAAATAACAAGCATTTCCCTAAACCTCAAACAAGGTTTGTATTTATAGCTTAATCCATTTTTGTTAGAATATTGCAAACAAGGTGAATTTCATTTACTGAGTACCCCTTTCCTGTTAAAAACCTACTTCATTCCAAGTATCTATGGGTACATTGAACAGGCACTTCATTTTTCCTTAAACATCCTCTTACTTTGCTATCTGCAATCCCTTTCAAAGATAAATATTGACACTATAGTTGCAGTTTTACCTAAAACCTTAAGGCAAGGATGTTATTTCAACCACACATTGCTCAATATACATATACCTATGAGCATTCAAATAGTGATCTTTATTTCTGTCAATTTTATGGTATGCTCATATTCTTTAAAAAAATATTTTCACTAACAAATACTTATTCTTTAAATTGCTATTAACTAAATAACAGTAATAACTGAAAATTTCTAAGGACCTACATGTAGATATTTTTCACCTTTAATATCTAATTTTCACACAATTCTGAAGGATAGGTATTACGCATATTTTCTAGATAAAGAAACTGAATCTCCAAGAGTTGAAATATGAACCCATGATGACATAGCTAATAAGTGGTAGAAACAGGGCTGCAGTCTATATTATTTTTCTGACTCTAAAGGTCATTTCCAATCCCAAACATTTTAATCTTATTTACAAAAATTAAAAAAAAACTTGTAATCACATTTAATTCTATGCATCATTTTGTCCCCTTGCTATTAGTGTACTTTATGTATTATTAAGAGCTAAATATCAGTTGGCATGTTTTAAGCCAACACATGCTGATATACTGTGAAATGTTTAGAAACGAGTTGCTCTGAAACTTAACACTTTATTCCTCTGTCGTTTTTTCCAAGTACAAGGTTATTCTGACATTTACTATCCATTTTACAAGAAAAGAATTTTAAAAAGCAATTTGCATATTTTCTGATTTACCTGAGAGTTAGAAGTTCCCTACTGTTAGTCATTTAGAAAGTAGGTGTACCTATTTGAAATGACACTTTCTCCTTCGTAATACTTTCTGTTGTACATTTTCTGGCATTTCATTAAGGTTGAATTACCTTCTCATTATACATTTTAAGGAATAAAATGAAGATCTGTAATAAGCATGCACAGGCATGGTTTAAGGGAAAGGCAAAAAAGTTGCACTCTAAAGAGTTTTGCCACTACTAAGGAAAGTTAAAGTTTTCACTTAATTTAATTGAGAATTTTAATTTGATGTAGTTATCTTATTTTGTATATATCATTACAATTATTATAACATTATGTAAAGTAATTAAGAATATGAGAATATTACACAAGGTAACTTACTAAATTCTATATGATTTACATTTTACTTCATTTAAAATTTATTAATCTGAACAGATAACAGGGATGAGTTCAGAGAAGAAAGAACATGACCTAATCAATGACTTACCATGATTATCATCAGTTCGTCTTCAATCCTCAGCACCAAATACTGTCTTACAATTTAACCAGGTACAATGCACAATATACTCAATCATTGTGCTGACTAATCATTTGAGGTTTATAACTGCAAAACAGTAACAAATCATATTAAAGATAAAGTAAAAAAAATGTGGTTCTTTAACCCTATTAAAATAAAGAAAATATCCATGAAGAGATTATATTTTCAATGAACTTTTGAAGGAGAATATTTATTATAGTCCCTGGGCGAAAGAATAGCAAAGGAAAAATAAAATGCCAATCTAATAATAATCTATCACTCTAATCAGTTCTTAAACAAAATAATTCCTGTTAACTTATAAACAAAGGTTTTTATACGTGACTAAGTAAGTGAATGCATTTTAGGAAAATGAACCAATGAGGATGTAGAAAGGACAAGGTTGTTAGAATTAAAATAAGTTAGACAGAATTAATATAAAAATATTTGGGAGGTTTAAAAAAGAAAGTTCTAGATACTGTTATATTCAGGAGTCGTATTGAAGAGAAAGAAAAATGTAGAGTAGCTACATGTTAAAGAAGAATCAAAGGTACTTGTTTTTGTCTGTCTGTTCGTTTGTTTGTTTTCCCAAATAGGTGAAATGAGTGCATTTTTTTAATGGAAAGGACTTTTAAATAATTGGAGAGGGAGACAAACCAAGAGAGACTGTGGGCTCCGAGAAACAAACTGAGGATTTTGGAGGGGAGGTTTTTAAGGGTTTTGGAGAGGAGGGTGGGGGGTTGGGTGAGCCTGGTGGTGGGTATATGGAGGGCACATGAGTGTGGTGCATACACAATGAATTTTGGAACACTCAAAATAAAATAAACTTAAGTTAAATTAAAAAATTAAATTAAAAAAATGAAAAAAAAATAATGATTTTATAAATAAATAGATGATTTTAATTAATCAAGGACTAGGGAGTAGGTAGGTTCTAAGGAAGATGAGAGAAAGGGCATGCCGGCATAGAGAAAGCACTGAAGGTAAGATGGAATGGCATCAAGAATACAGGTACAGGAAGACTTGATGCCTGGGACAAAAAGTGACAATTGTGATAAAAATACTTCCAACACATGGTATGCCTGGGTGGCTCAGCTGGTTAAGCATCTGCCTTCAGCTCAGGTCATGATCGCAGGGTCCTGGGACTGAGTCCTGCATTGGGCACTGAACAGCGGGAAGCCGGTTTCTCCCTCTGCCTGCCGCTCCCCCTGCTTGTGCCCTCTCTCTCTCTCTAACAAACGAATAAGTAAAATCTTAGGGAGGGAGGAAGGAAGGAAGGAAGGAAGGAAGGAAGGAAGGAAGGAAGGAAGGAAGGAAAGATACTCTCAACACCTATATGGCTAATTAACAGGAAGCTGAAAGAAACATATGAGGATTATCAGATTTGTTTTAGGAAATGACATTAATTGAACAAACATAACTCTTTGGCACTGTGTAGTGGACTGAAAGAAGATGAATTCTTGCAAGATGGTAAATCAGGCAGAAGGCTGTTAGCTAGATATCATCTTTGACACCTCTGAAAGAGCTGACATTTCTTTCACTGTTACTCACCTTAGTGGAAAATGTATTTGTACATATTCTAAGAAATGTTTTTGATTTTTGAGAATGTGATAAATTGTACATGTTTTATAAGTATCTGAGACATTTACTTGGTAAACAATAAGGTCCTTTATATCAATTATATACAAGAGGCGAAATGAGTCACTTATCACAGAAAATTACTCTGAATCATCATTTAAGGATAAATGTCTCTCATAAAAAACTTTTAAAAAGGGTAAGTGTCTCATTTAGCTATTTAAATGGATCTCTGAAAAGCTGAATTCTTCATAATACCTCATTATGTTTTGGTTTTTCTTCAAATAAATTCTTGTGTTAGATTTTCTCTAAAAATAGTAATTTTTATAGACATACCTACATCTAATTTCTCATTATTTCTTTCAGTTTTGCTATATAGTATGTTGAATTCACATTTCACATTTTTCAGAGCTATCTATGTATCCTTAAAAAAAATTAAGACATTTTGATATACTCTTCAATCATTGAAGAGAAGGAAATAAAATAATCCCTAAAGAAATTGGTATACCTCTATAGCATAGATAAAATTCCAATCAGCTCCTTATATTTTGAAATGCTCTGCTTGATTTTAGATTAAATATAAAAACTTGAATAGAAATATCCTGTTTAAAAAAAAAGACACTAACATTTTTCTAACTGGATCTTCACTACAGAAAATGGAATAGAAAAATTGATTTCATAAGATTGCATAGTTCGTAACAATCGTTGCATACTAGAATCAGACTTGAACCCCTTATGTGACAGAAAGTGACAAAACCATTGCTATAAAGCAAATTTTGCTCATAATCTCTATTAAATATCTATATCTCATTATAGTGCCATTCAATAGACAAGGTTTACACTCAGAAAAAATTGTTTTAAAAATATATGACTAGGGACACCTGCGTGGCTCAGTGGGTTAAAGCCTCTGCCTTCAGCTCAGGTCATGATCCCAGGGTCCTGGGATCAAGCCCTGAATTGGGCTCTCTGCTCAGCGGGGAGCCTGCTTCCCTCTCTCTCTCCGCTTGCCTCTCTGCCTACTTGTGATCTCTCTCTGTCAAATAAATAAATAAAAATTTTTTAAAAATATATGACTATATGGGTTAAAGAATGAGATTTAAAAATCATTATATAGAAATACAGAAAATGAGTTGAAAATTATGATCTGAGTCTTTGGATTGTCAGAGAAACCCTTCACAAAGTGGCTCAAATTGAACTGAGATCCATAAAGCCTGGGATTTGATGAGGTGGGAGGTAGGAGTTAGAAAAAGAGGGGGAAGGGAAAAGAACATAAACACAGAATCAGGAGAGTGTAAGGTGACCCAACACACGGATGTGGATGTGTACTAACTACACACACATGACACTTGAGGGTGATGTCATGCTGCATTTGACTACTAAAAATCTAGAATACTATCTCCATCCTTTATGCTTCTCATTTGAAAAGGCTTGACCTGACCTCGTCTGTATCTCTAAAGCCATGTCTACCTGAGATCTTTCCAACTATAGATCAACTACTTCCACCAAAAGAGAACTCAAAGGACTCCTTCCCATGGAGACTCAGGCAGCTTCAAGAGTAGTGCTTCAACAAATAATTTCCTTTTATAAAATGTATAAATGTACAAAAGGTTAAGGGTAAACACTTTTTCCCCTAGGAAAAATGAGAATTTGTGCATTTAATGAGATCTTTCAAGATATCATTCTTCTTTTTCTTCAATCTGGTATAGTCTGCATTAAATACTGATAAGATAAAACAGGGCATACATAAAGAAATAAATAAAACCACTAATCAGGGGTGCCTGGGTGGCTCAGTGGTTAAGCCTCTGCCTTCAGCTCCGGTCATGATCCCAGGGTCCTGGGATCGAGCCCCACATGGGGCTCTCTGCTCAGCAGGGAGCCTGCTTCTCCCTCTTGACTCCCCCTGCTTGTGTTCCCTCTCTCGCTGTCTGTCAAATAAATAAACATTAAAAAAAAAAACCCACAAATATTAAAACCACTAATCAGTTTGGTCACATCAAGAGAAATTTACCATTAGAACAATCAATTTCACAAAACTCACTCATATTGATGATTGGTTGAAGGTGTTGAATTCTGTCAGTTAAATCCCAGACACTTAGATGACCTGAGTATTCTGTTAAGGAATTATAATTAGCATTGTATATATTACTTAGAGAAATTTGTGAGAATGTATGTATGTACGTGTGCATTGACCATTATCTATTATCTATCGATCTATCTGTCATCTATCTATGGTCTTTCCATCAGAGAAAGAGAAAGAACTGGATGAATAGGGTTAATGCCACCCTTTCTCTTCTTCTCCTTCTTGCTTCCTAATATGAGTTGTTGGTAACTCATTAAATTGGGTTTCAATCTATTTTTTCCCCTGGAACAAATAGTCATAACCTTTATCCAGTTCTTGTAAAGATTTTCCAACAAGGCTAAAAATTACTGTTTAAGTGTTATTAAAGACATAAAAGCTAGTGATAGTAGCTAGGAGAAAATATGCCATTCTGTGTGCTGAAACAATTAAAATGATGATTAGAAATAAGGTATGTATTCTCATCACATAAGTGAAATAGGATGATTATTTATAAATGTAAAATGATTTATTCTATGTGTTAAGATAACTCATCAAAACAAACATGATCAGTGTTTCTTAACCAAAACTGACAGTGAAAGAAAAAAAAAAAAAAAAAAAAGAAGTAAACTTTCTCTCCAATGGCAAAATGATTTCGAAATCCTGTTAGATGTTATCTTTGGGGTTGTTCTTTGGAGCTGAAGCATGAAAGACAGCATTATCCAGCTATTTACAGAAATGCAGCTGCCCTGGATACACTATTAGGGTCATTTTTTAAAACAGATCATTTCCATCAGGTTTGGCTCTGACTAGGTCTCCCTCTATTCTCAAATCAGATTGACTCTTCCCTTAGAAAGCAAAGCTTTTTAACCTTGTTGATCTCATCCCCAGAGCTAAAGATCAACCAGTACTAATAAAAGAGGATTCACAGAAGTACTTCCCCATAGAGATTCAGGCAGCTTCAAGAGTAGTACTTCAAACAAGTAATTTACTTTTATAAACAGTATAAATAAAACAGAAATAGGAAGAAGTTCACAGACTTACATCATTTTGATTTTTTACAGCACTCTGGATACTTCATTTTATATTATGCAGGAGGTCTGCAAGCTGTTACAGTTGCTTAACTATGGGAGGTCTCCAGGCTGTTCAGGTTTAATTCAGATAAATCAAGTTATTACTCCCCATTGGAGGCTTTATTTAAGATATAGCCTCAAGGTGGTACTTCGCTATCTGAATAATTATAAATTGGTAGCTCTTTATGGGACATCTACTTAAAAAATATTAGAATACTAATGATTTCTTAATAAATATAATAAGTTAATATTGACCAAAAAACTGCATTCTTTGTGTAATTTTCTACATCAGTACTTCCCAAGTGCATTTCAACAATTTATTGAATGACTTTAGTGAACCCTTAATATGCTAATGTATATTTAAATCTTCAAGTAAGATAGCATATAGTGTCTCCTTAACTCATTGACAAATTATGTCAATATTATGTATATGTGTCATTGACAAATTATGTGTAATATATAATATATAATAATTCACATTATATATATTCACACATTCTATATAATTCATAAAGCATTTCTCAGGACTTACATTAATGCACTAAAATTTTAGGAAGCACTCATTTCCTTTATATTATTTAAGAATTCATGCAAACATAATTTCTTTCAAATACAAATGAAGAGAGGCAAAGAAACGTCCATTCACTTACCTCCCCTCTGACATATTGTTGATCGAATTCTGACAAAAACATCATCCGAGTTGAGCATCCTTCTTATAATATTTTGCCTTTGGGGAATTATTGCAGCTCCCAAGAATGCTCTCTGGAGTGGAAGATACAGCTAAAACTTCCAGTCATTACTAAATCCCCCAACAGAAATTATCATTGATTTAGTCTCCTTTTTATTTAGTTAGTTAGTTATTTTTTGAGAGAGGGAGATCACAAGTAAGCAGAGAGGCAGGCAGAGAGAGAGGGGGAAACAGGCTCCACGCCAAGCAGAGAGCCTAATGTGGGGCTCGATCCCAAGACCCTGAGACCATGACCTGAGCCTAAGGCAGAAGCTTAACCCACTGAGCCACCCAGGTGCCCAGATTTAGTTTCCTTTAAAAAAAAATTCCAGAGCCTTATGTTATGTAAATGCTTAATTATGCTATTATACCAGTAAAATCATATGATATTAAACATGCAAATCTAGATTGAAAGAAATTCAACAAAATAAATGGCTATTTCCAAAAACATGTACTTTTATACCAAGAAATGAAAAATGCTGATAAATTAACTGAGTGTTGCAGTATTAATCAGAATAATCAGAATCTTTGTCATTACATAGATATTTTTAAAACTCTATTAGTTGTCAGTTTGCCTCATTCCTTTCTTTAGCACAAGTTACTTAAATATCTTTATCTGATACATGACAAATCCTACCCACAGAGAACTTTTATAACATTGAGTTCAATGGAATATATGCTATTTTCTAGTAGTCTAACAATAATACCAACATTTTAGAGTTATGTATAGGGGTGGCTGGGTGGCTCAGTGAGTAAAGCATCAGACTCTTGATTTAGGCTCAGGTAGTCATCTCAGATGACTTGAGATAAAACCCCACTAGGGACTCTGTGCTCAGCTCAGAGTCTGGGTGGGATCCTCTCTCCTTTTCCCGCTGCTCCTCCCCTGCTTCCTCTTTCTCTCTCTCTCTCTCTCAAAAATAAATAAATAGGGAAGCCTGGGTGGCTCAGTTGGTTGAGCGGCTGCCTTCGGCTCAGGTCATGATCCCAGCGTCCTGGGATCGAGTCCCGCATCGGGCTCCTTGCTAGGCAGGGAGCCTGCTTCTCCCTCTGCCTCTGTCTGCCTGTGCTCATGCTCTCTCTCTCTCTCACAAATAAATAAATAAAATATTAAAAAAAATAAATAAATAAGCAAAATATTTAAAGAAAAGTGTGTTCTAAATGAATATATTAATATCAAATTATATCTCAAATGATTCTAATCCTTTTTTAACTTCTAGTAATTTGTTCCCTTCTATTAGAACTTACATTGAAAGTATCAAGGCAAAGCAGAATTTTGCATTTTCACAACACAACTCAATGAAAACAAAAAGGTACATATTTAGACTGAAAATAAACTTCAGTCATATGAAAAAAGTAGGTGATTGGTTGGCTTATACAAATTAACTTGTACATTGAATTAGCATATATATCACATATCTATTAAATGCCAGAATAGATGGAGAAGAGCTTGGTGAGCTTAAGAAAAAATGGTAATAGACACGGCCCAGATGGAAAACCTCAGTTTTGAACGCTAGTTCACATTCAAAATGACTTTAACGCATTTCTTTGAGGCAAGATTTGGATTAGTTCTTTGTGACCTACCATATGATTAAATCTTTGTCATAATTTGATAAGCCTTTAATTACCTCTGCAGAAACATTGACTGAAAATATCACCACACCTGGATAGTTATTCTTTCTCAACATCGAGAAGATAGCTTATGGCATTTAAACCTTTCAGCTCACAACATCAAATTTATACTGACATACCTATAATTTTATGATGAATCTAGATACAGAATACAATTTTATCATGCTTAATAAATCATTTCTTTTTGCTTGTTCAAAAATGATAGGTAGTTTAATTTTGCAAAGAAACTGATGCCAGGTGCCAAAAACAGGTGTGATGCAGTGGTTTAAATGTAAGCTAAGAGATTAAAAAAAAAAAAAATGTGAAATGCCCATCCTTGATGAGACTTTTTTTTAAGTGTGAATGTCTTTATTTTATCTAAAAACATCAATTCCAAAATTAAGGCACCCTTAATGTTTTATATTCCTAAAATAATGTCCAATGCATAATAATTCATTGTATTTTCATATATGTTATCCATCATGTTTATTAATATAGTTTAGAATAATATACAATATGTAATACATTGTATTTTGGGTTAAGAACATTTTCTGTTTTTATATAAATGTATCTATATATTGAAACTCTGTCAATAAAATCAAAGTCAAACTGATTTCTGCTTACTCTAATCAGTAGGAATCTGGTCGATATAAATAGGCCAACTACATGAAGTAATTCACCCATGTAATTTCACATTTCACAATTTGACAACTTAGTGAAGATACAGGTACTTATAAAACTCAACACTTTATTTTATTTTTTTAAAGATTTTATTACTTATTTGACAGACAGATCACAAGTAGGCAGAGAAGCAGGCAAGAGAGAAGGAAGCAGGCTCCCTGCTGAGCAGAGAGCCAGATGCAGTGCTGGATCTCAGGACTCTGAGATCCTGACCTGAGCCAAAGGCAGAGGCTTAACCCACTGAGCCACCCAGGCACTGCTAAAACTCAGCATTTTAAACACTGCTTTAAAATTGCTTCTAAGAGGGCGCCTGGGTGGCTCAGTGGTTTGAGCCTCTGCCTTCGGCTCAGGTCATGATTCCAGGGTCCTGCGATCAAGCCCTGCATCGGGCTCTCTGCTCAGTGGGGAGCCTGCTTCTCCCTCTCTCTGCCTACTTGTGATCTCTGTCTGTCAAATAAATTTTTAAAAAATTGCTTCTAAGGGGCGTCTGGCTGGTTCAGTCTGTAGAGCATGCAACTCTTGCTGTGCAGGTCATGAGTTCAAACTCCACAATGAGGGTAGAGATTAGTGAAAGAAAGAACAAAGAGAAAGAAAGAGAGAAAGAGAAAAAAAGGAAGTTGCTTCTGGTTTTTTACAAAATGATATTCTATTGTAATCATGTTGTGATAAGAGCCATAATGATTTCATATCTTCAGAATATGAATGGGAGCGATGAAAGTTAATCTCCAGCAAGACTGCTGTGATAGAGTTAATACTTTACTTTAAATTTGCTAAAAATACCATTTATTGCATCTTGGAAGTTCAATATGGTGAAATGAATTAAACTAAAGCACAAATTGCTTGTAAATTTTCCTTCTTTTTTTTTTTTTATTCATGACAGCATGCATTCTCTCATGAATCTATTTTAATTTGAAACAATTTTATTTTTTAAAAATTTACAATACGTATTTAACCTTTTGTCTACTGTATGTCAGGTAAAACGGTGGCCCTGTATAAAACTAACAGCTTCCTTAACAATATTGTGTAATGAGATTGATCTCAGTTGCCCTGAAGCCAACATCTTTGGATTCTTTATTCATCAACATCTATTCAGTGTAGTTAGGCGAAGAGAACATGCTGAATGGTAAAGAAAACTTCTTGAAAAATAAGAATGACATATATAACATATCTTTATGAAATGGAAGCTGAAATCTAAAACACCTTCTGTTTTTGAAGAGAAGGCATTCATACCGAGGGAAAGGAATTATTTTCTCCTAAAATATATACACAGACACATATTCAGGCTTATATTTACGGATTTAGTCAAATCTTGAGATTCTACGGTTGTTGAGGAAATTATCCACATGGGGAGCTCTAAAGCATAGGTTTATTTTCCAAAATGATATAAAAACAACAGAACTGTTGACAAAGGAGAATACTGTTATGAAAGGATGGTATTTTAATAGTTAGCTTGGGGTCTCAAGAGTGGGCAGGACACCCACTGCGGTTCCTCACACCGGGGAAACCACAGAGCTCTCATTTCATGAATGATGGGATGAGTTTATAAATTATTCCAAAAAGCGAACTCTTTATGTAAATACGTTTTTATAATTTTTAGAATTAGAAATATAACATATTAGCTATTGGTACAATGGTACAATGAAATAAAACCATCCACTAGGATTTCTTTTTGGTAGTAGTCTGTGATCTTAATCAAACTCATCTGTTGAGGACAGGTGCTCATACTTAACAAAATCTTTGGTGAAGGGGTACCTGGGTGGCTCAGTTGGTTAAAATCTTTGGTGAAAAATATATTCCTTCAGATGAGTTTTGCAAATAATCCCTTAAATTCAAGAGACTATTTGCATTTATTATTTTAAATTACTTTAACAAAATTCATTAAATTTAGCAACCACTACGTACAGAGTCCTAGGACTCAAGCAGCAGGATGTGACTTTCTGAACCACAGCAGTGTCCTTATTTTTCCCTCATGTTGTTCTGCCACCACCTTGGTCTTTTGGTAAGAGTTACTCCCCACAAGCCAGGCCACTTTGGTTGATTTGGGCCTAAGGCAAACTGCTGTTTTCATCAGGACAGAAGGATTCACCACTGTCATCAATGTTTACTTGAACATTAACTGAAGTCCTCAGTCACTTCTGAAGTAACAGAAACATAGTGTGTCATTAAAAGAAATTTGAGATTTTTGATGAAAGAAAATACAGGAGGTTTGCTTACTACATGTCATGTATGTAACCGTAACTGTAGTTTACTATATACAAGTTTGGATATGTCATTATATATAACTAGAATTTTAATAACTAGAAATACCCATAGGTCGAGGTGTCTGTATGTATTTGTGTGTTCACACAAACTTAAATTTCCAAAAAGTTGAAAGAGTATGAGTATCTCTCAAATTCTTTTTTTTTTAAGTTTTTATTTATTTATTTGACAGACAGAGATCACAAGTAGGCACAGAGGCAGGCAGAGAGAAAGGTAAGGAAGCAGGCTCCCTGCCAAGCAGAGAGCCCAGTGTGGGGCTCGATCCCAAAACCCTGGGATCATGACCTGGGCCGAAAGCAGAGGCTTAACCCACTGATCACCCAGGCACCCCATGTATCTCTCAAATTCTTATGAATTGTTTTACTTTTTTTCTTTTAATAAAGCATTATTTTTAAAAAGTGTTGAAAAATGCTTGCTTCAGTAAATGATTTTGAGAAGGTAGAATAGACCATAGAACTCTTCTACCTGCTGGTTCATGAAGCTCAGAGCTGAGATATTGTGGGAATATTTCATAGGCAATTTAAAATGATGTGTTGCTGCTGCCATAGGAAGGATTCCACAAAAAACAAACAAACAAAAACTGTTACTTCTGTTGTAATAACTACTGCTAGCACCTCCAAAATACTTTATATTCATTGCTTAAATGTCAATGTTACTGAGAAAATAGTCGTGCATACTTGACATCTGGTTAATATATTGACATGATTGTTCCAAATACATGTATTCCCCAGTGAAGAATCCTCCACAATGATAAAACTAGAAAATTCTTGGTGTTGAGCATTATTACCTCTTTATTTCTTGTGTAGCAAAATATGTATTATGTCCCTGAGTTAATGCTTATGGTAATATTCTGTTACTAAATAGATATGAAATATTTAACCAGGGATATAATTTACTTTGCTGTTTTGCATAGCGGTCTCATATTTGCATATCTTTTGCCTGTAAAAGCAAAGTGAAGCAAACTACTGAGCAGTTATCTGATTTGTTCATTCACTCAAAACAGAAAGGAAAGCTACATCATTTCTATAAAACAAATCGGACATATTCAATTACATAACAAGATGGTTTTGATTATCCAATGAGATTACTGATTTTGTCTGTTAGAAGCAGTGCTTGTCCAAAAGTTTCTTCTTTGATATTTTCCACAAATATATTTTTAATTTCTTAATTTTATATTTTTAATCTCTATCACTATTTATATAATAAAACATATTTTCCTATCCTTGTATCTTATAGTCAGATAAAAGTTGACCGTACAGTAGATGGTAATATTTTACCAGAGAAGACTATAGCACTTTAAGGCTACAATTTGCTCTGTTTTGTATATGTACATTGTGTATGTACATGTATGTGTATATAACCTTCAATATGTATTTCTTTTTATCATAGGTTTATTAAATAAATTCTATGTTCACAGATTCTGATAATTATATGCTTTTTTGAAACTAAGAGTGAGGTGCAAACTTTGCAATTATTTTCAGATATTTCTACAGTTTTTTACAGCTATAGTTCTATAATTTTATACTAATCTGTTATAAAATTTGATGTTTTTCTTTTTGCTTACCCTATGGATCCACTAAACTAGTTTTGTACAAGTGGCAGCAGATCATAAAGGGCATTCAGTTTAAGCACTTCCTCTCTGAGCATGCCTCCAGCACCATCTGCTACCAGCCCCACTTTCCAGAGCCTCCTTCTTGACCGTCAAGAAATTCCATAGTTTTGGAACCAAAGTATCCATAGCTCCCAAACAACACTTAAGAGACTTTTTCCTTTAGTTACTCTTGTAGCGTTTTATCTCCTTTTTGTTGTACATCGCCACTTTTCCCATTTAAGCACCTTCTTCACAGTTCAAAGTTGTTTTTAAAGTATAAAAAAGTTCTTCATAATTCCCTATTTTAAAAAAAGCTGTCTTTTTTTTCCAATGAAAAAGAAAGGTGAATCAAGGAAATCTGCATGAAGAAAGAAGTCACCTTGAAGGAGATTGAGTATGCAAGTCAAATGAACTATAGGATCCAGTTTGACCCCCAAATCACTCTGCATTCTTAAAAGTCCAGCACATTTTTTTAACCCTTGCAGGAAGCTATTTTCTGAAAATCTCCAATTATGGCCAGATCATAATAATCTCCTCACCCTACTGATGGAAATGACCATCTCAATTATTTTGTCATATGATTTTGAACTCAGATTACGTTATATTTAGTAGTCAGTCAGTAGTCAGTCACACTAGCAACTAAGTGTATTAACTATAGATCCTATTTTACATTTGGAGATAAATTTACTAATATTCTTTCTATCTTCCTTTTATTCTTTCCTTATCTAGTCAGCTATTAAGTTCTATTGATATGAGCCCTCTAACAGACTAATCTTTTAAATCTCATCCATACATTCTCCACCTCCATAAAACCGTATATTTATATAAGAACATAAACCATACAGTGCGTGGTCTGATATATTTCCCATTTGATGTTAACATAAAATAGTTAGAAAGGTAATCTCAATCGCTTCTCGGCCTTTTGGCTAAAATCAAGTGTAGAAAGGTAATCTCAATATAGAAGGTAGTGTAAGTGACTTGGCTGATAGCATATTGACTGATGACATTTCAAATGGCCTACAGACACTAATTAAAATGTTTTTGTTTTTAATTCTCTAAGTTTCTAACTATAGTCACTTAACATATTTACCTCTGAATGATTCGTCTTTGAATGAAATTTCAAATATCACTTTGATCATACCATAGACATGGTTAATTCCTTCAGTGGAAACTCATTGAATGTAGTTTAAAAGAAAGATTCCCCAGGCATTAAGGTTTTTCATAATTTGGTCCAAACTTGCTTTAATATGTGTCCTTTCAACACTACTCTACACAAACCAAATAATATCTTTATAATTAGCACTTCAACTACTTCAAAAATAATTTGAGACTTAGATTAAAGGACTAGTTAAAGACAAATCTCCTAAAACCTTTGAAATGTTCTTTTCAAACATGATTTAAATAGTTTGATTTTGAAGTGCATCTCAATCTTTCTTCATGCTGAACTTACTTTTACTCCCTCGTTCCAAATAGATTTAAACTTCGTGCATTGATTTTATTTTATTTTTAAAATTTTGTACATTTGCCAAGAGTTTTCTTTTGCAGGAATGGTTTGTTTTTATATTCTGTTCCTCTTTTAAGAGAAAGGTAATATCCTACCTCTTCTATGACATATCCCCTCTCTATACTTCTCTGCACCGTACAATATACTTTATTCCTCCATATATCTGATAATTTCATTAATAATTGTAGGATTTATAGCATATTTTATAAAAAATCATGTGCCATAAAGTTGACAAAAACATCAAGAATTATAATCACTGAGTCCATATCTATTAGATGTTTTGAGCTATGGTGATTTCAGTGAATATTACACTAAGAAAAACATGGTCCAGGACTCCATTCATTATAGAGGCTATATCTTAACCTGTTCAGATGACCTCTGTGAAGTATCTTCCAGGTTTCTGATCTTAGTTTACTTTAGCTCTTCCAGAATAGTGCTAATTAAATGTATGTTTTGTTTTGTTTTAATATTTTATTTACTTGAGAAAGAGAGAGAGTGAGCAAGAGAGAGAGAGAGAGAGAGAGAAGGAACAGGAGAGAGGCAGAGCGAGAAGCAGACTTCTCCCATGAACAGGGGCCCAATACGGGGCTCAATCCAGGGATTCCAGGATCATGACCTGAGCGTAAGGCAGCTGCTTCACTGACTAAGCCAACCAGGCATCCCTAACTATATTTTTTTGTTCTTAGACTTTACTCATTCGAGTTTCTTGTCTCTTGAAAATTTATTGAAAATTTACAATCTTGAATTTCAGAGCAAACTACGGATAAAAACCAAGTTATTTTCTAAATTCCTAGAGACATGAGCAACTAATAACGCTTTTTAACATATATTTTCCTCACAAATCTATTACCTTAAGAAATAGGGATATTATGTTGAAATGTCTTGACTATTTCACTGGGAGTTATTAAAAATATCTTCCTATTTTTGGGGTTTCTTATTTGTTTGTTTTTGTTTTTTCACATACAATTTATTATCCTCATGTCCTGTGACTTTTTTTTTTTTTTTTTTTTTAGCCAGATTCATGTGCTGGGATGATTGTTATTTCAAAACCATAGCATAAAGTCATTTTATGTTTTCAAAAGTTGTATAATTGCTTCATAATGTTTAAAACTGCACCTGTTTAGCTGGGTGGAAGATTAAATATTAGTAATGTATTTATTAATACACTATTTGGTTTCTGATTTTGCATTCAAGCTCAATTTTCACAGTCTACAAATTAGTGGTAAGTGTTATCAGGACTAAGCACAAAGAATCTGATAAAGCTTTCTAAGATAGTTTAAGGCATCATAATTCCCATAACATTTTTCAGTTTGACCACTTAAAGATAAATAATTGTCATAATATTTTTTTTATTTTGACTATTATGATTATCTTGATACAAAACCAAGAAAGCTATGATAATCATAAAACATTAAATATATTATTATATACACCAAGTAAAAGCTACCATATTATAATATACCAAGAAATAAGTAAATTCATTGTTGAAAACGCTATATAATTGGCACTTAATACACCCTGAATCTTTGTAAGGTAAAAATGTAAATAATAAGAATTTTATGACATATATAAATATGCCAGGGAAGTGTTTGTATTATCTTCGTAATGTATTCACGCATCACAGATTACTATCTCTCAAACTCATCTTAAAATAAACTTAAAACAGATAATTTATCTTATCACTTTGGGTTTACATTCAATAAATATTTGAAGCACTTATTTGTGCAAAGCATTACTGAATATATAGCTTCAGCAAGTTCAAGATTTCTTAAATAAGTCAATGTAAATCTCTGGCACACATGTGTGAGATGAATTTGAGAACTAATCTATCGGTCCCATTTTCTTAAAAAGGAGCATTTCATTAATATTCCAACATTTTTAATAATTCTGTCAAAATTATCAGTGGATATATACTGAAAGGATAAAATAAAATATATGATAGTTATAGTCTTAAAATATTTACTGTGGACACTAAATGTGTAAGCGCATTTTGATCAAACCATTTGATTTTGATGTTGTATTTATTACATTTTTGTTGTCTTGAGTAAAGAAAAAAATCAAGATAATTTACAAATTTACAGTATTGAAATATGATTATTTCAGAAACAAAAAAATTAGAGTAAACTAAAATCACTAATTAATTTGTAAATTGTATGAATTAGTTCATAATATCTGGTACTACACAATATATATCTTTTGAGCTGAAAAATAAGCTGAATATGAGCTTACTGGTTTCCAGAACCAGTCTAGGACATTTCCAGAACCAATCTAGAAAATAAAATGTTATATTTTGACAATATATGACACTAAAGTAATCACAAGTTTCTCAGGAAGACAGTGCTTTTTCTAATACTGACCTTTGAGAGAAATGTCCTCCATCAATCTTCCAAACCAAAATATACTTACACTGGGCGATATCTTGAATAACAATTCTAAAGGCAGATGTATTTTTTAGTTTTATGGATATTTTAATGGCTCTGCATCAGAAAAAGGATGCTATTATTTTTTTTAAAAACTGGATTTAAAATGGTTCAGATCTGAAAAAGATGCAAAAAATAACATAGTCAATAATACAATTCTTTGGTCCAGTGAGGTTACACAATAAAAATAGACAACTGCAAGATTAAATGCATTACATATTCCTCAGTTAATCTTTTATGAGTATTACTTATCATACCTGAAATTATATTATGATTCATACAGTTCTAGGTTATTTTTCCTTGAAAGAACCTACAGTAAAGCACATATATCATGTGAGTAGCTTGAAGAATATCCACATATATCAAAGATCAATTGAAGTAAGTTAACATTCTCTTGAAAATTAAGGTGTATTAAATTCAATTAGAATATATTGTTGTATAATATTTGCTAAATTAAAAATATATATAGTTAGTTTATACATTTCAGTAGGACCTGGTAAAAATATATTATCTTCTGAATATTATACAATCCATGAGACTATTCAGATGATTTATATCTAAGAAAAATAATAATATACAATTTTAATGACAACCAATTTGGTTGTTAGCTTAAGATGGACAGGAGGTCAAGCATTTTTTGTCAACCATAAAAGTTCATTATCTCTGGAATAAAAGATATTTCATTTTCTGTTGTCTTTTTTTAATAAGATGGAATAAAAGAAAGAAGAAAAGAAAATATTTCCTCTCTTCTAAAAGATGCTATTTTTGATTCCTTTGATAATCCTAAGTTATTTAACTTAAAAGATCATTATGAAACTAAACATACCCTTACCATGCAATTTTGCAATTATACTCCTTGGCACTTACCCAGAGGACTTGAAAATTTGTGTTCACACAAAGAGCTGCACACAGATATTTAGACCAGCTTTATTAATAATTTCCCAAACTTAGAAACAACAACGATGTCCTTCAGTAGGTGAATATTGAATAAGTGAACTGTAGTACATCCAAATAATGGAATATTATTCAGTGCTAAAAAGAGATGAGCTATGAAGTCATGGGAAGACAGAGGAAACTCAAACATATATTACTAAGTGAAAGAAGCCAATTTGAAAAGGTCTATATGCTGTATAATTCCAATTATATGACATCCTAAAGAGAGCAAAACAATGAAAAGAATTGTCAGAAATTGGGAGGGAGAAAGGAATGAATAAGTAGCACACAGAGGATTTTTAAGACACTGAACATCTCTGCATGATCCTGTACTGGTAGATACATGTCATTATACATTTGTTCAAAATCATAGGATGACAACGCCCTAATGTAAACTATGGATTTGGGGTAAAAAATACCCCATGATGTGTCAATGTGTCATGATGTGTCAATGCAGGTTCATCAACTATAAAAAATGTATCACTTGGGTGGGAGATGTTGATAATGAGGGAGGTTGTGTACATCTAGGGGAAGGATGTATAGGGGAAATCTCTGTACCTTCTGCTCAATTTTGCTGTAAAACTAAAACTGCTCTAAAATTAAAATTAAAAATTAATTCTAGTAAAATTTTGTAAGGGATTTCATATTAAATACCTACATATTTTTAAATAGCATTTTCTAACCAATAAAACTATATTGATGATTGAATGTCCCATTGTTATCAGTTATAAATAAAAATGATAAAATGAGTTTTTTTTAACTTAGATGTTATTTTTAAGTGAATATGAATATGAACTTGATTCCTTCCATAGTTCAGACATAACAGCTACTCTGTATCATGTTTAAGAATTTTGAATAGAATACCTCATTAACAAAGTTGACCGAGATTTCTGTGTGTAACTTAATTACAAATATGGCATGCATGTGTGGCAAATCATTGTTTCAAGACTGTTATGAAGAGGTTGACTATTACTGGCAATACCGAGATTTTGTCAGTAGGGAATAATAGTTCTTTGATTATATGTTAAGCATAAATAATTGCAGTTACCAAATAAATGGCCTGAAAAGTATCACATTAATAAAAGAGTAAATAACTTTTTAAAAGAATGATCTTAAATAACTAAGATGACTATTATGTAAATTCCATTTGGAAAAACTAGTAAATATAAATAGAGCAATATGGAGTTTATAATTACCTGTATTTTACCTGTAAGTTCTCTTTAAGTTCCTTTATTTCAGCTTTATGTAGGATTCTTACTCTTTCTTTTCCTATTTATGTTGTGCATCTGTGTTTGAGTGAGTGTTTTCTTTTTTAAAGAAGTGGTTTGTTGTCATGTAAGAAGTCTTGGCAGACTGAAGAAAATTGCAAGTCTTTAATTCTCTCAATGTGTTGACTTTAACAGTTAATCCAAAAGCTCTTGACCTTGGTTTCCTAAGCTGTAAAATAAGAATTTGTATTATATAATTTATGAAGTCATTTCTACCTTTATAATTCTATGACTTCTATAGATTTGTGTTTCATTCTTTAGGCAATAAGAAAGTAAGTCATTGAGAATCCCTTGAGAAAACCTCCCTTTTTTTATCTCCCCTCTCCTCTATCTGAACTACTTTAGTCATCATTGTTTTTACCCTAATATTCTTAGATACTCAAATGTTGAGTAATCATTGGTACAGTTTGATTAGATATTGGGAGCATTATCTATTTCTCTTCTTTTTTCTTTTTAAGTTCTATGTGTCTAAAAATCTTAACAATAGGCATCTTTTACTACCTAAACATTATGTCAGGGAAGTATTTGCATAATTTGGAGTGCCACATGTCTTCTAAGCACTGTATATGACACGTTCTTACAGCTGCCCTGAAAGAGTGATATCTATTCACACTTTAAAAATTAACAAACAAAAACCGGAACTTAAAATCTTGTTCAGAGCCAGATATCTGGCTTTGCAGAAACGGACTTAAACTCGGATCTGCCAAATTCAAAAGTTATTTTTCTTTCTTCTGCACAACACTGAATTTGAGCCACTATTAAAAACTGATTGCATAAATAGTCTCAAAGCGTTGCCAAATAAAGGAGTTTAAGGCAAATCATCTTCCTTTTAATGAACATAGCCAGTGTATTTTAATTTTTGATGTCACGGGCTAGTTGTAAATGTTTCTTTCTTCCAGGCCAAACTGGGTTATAAGAACCTTGAGAGGAGCAACCGGGGTGATCAGGGTAATTTTCTTCATTTTCAGCACTTAGCCTATTAACTTCCACACAAAATCCCTCACTAAACGCCAGTTTAATTATATTGAATTAAAGAATATCTTAACACCTTTTGGTTCTTAGGCACATGTGTTCTAAAAGGAAGCTATTTAAATAATTTAAATAGGGGCACATGGGTGGCTCATTGGGTTAAAGCCTCTGCCTTCCACTCAGGTCATGATCTCAGAGTCCTGGGATCGAGCCCTTCATCGGGCTCTCTGCTCAGCAGGGAGTCTGCTTCTCCCTCTCTCTCTGCCTGCCTCTCTGCCTACTTGTGATCTCTGTCTGTCAAATAAATAAATAAAATCTTAAAATAAATAAATAATTTAAATAAAATATTTGATTAATGAAGATCTCTGTAACAACAAATTGGCAGTGAAAGAACATTGGTTTGAGTTTATGGGATTAACACCCAGCATTACATGTCCTAGTTAATGAGCAAAACTTTTGGACCCACTTGGGGACAGTTTCCATATGTGTTATATGGCACGCAAAATAATATTAATGCTATGCCCCCTATCTAAAATCATTAGATGTGTCTGATATCTGTGTCCCTATATTTATGTGCCCTATCTATGTCTGTGTCTCTGTCCCTTATCTATGTCCCCTATCTAAAATCATTAAAGCTATGTTCCCTATCTAAAATCATTTAAATCACCTTTGGAATAATCAATGGCAATCTTTTAATAAATGCAACTTCTTGCATACTAATTCAACGAAAGTATAAAATATAATTTTAAATTTCTCTGAAAATTCTTACACTGAGTAATTCAAGGACTTTGATTTTTAATTTATAAAGCTCATTATGAACCATGTGGCAAGAAGGAAGTCATATTTATCACTTAGTGCTGGAAGTAATGTGAAAATTATATGTCAATAAATGCGAGTTTTTTAAAGTTTTATTTTAGGGAAGAAAAGCAAAATCAAAAAGATGTGTAAGTAAAATGTTTCCTTCAATAACTAAAGCCCTTAATGAATAATAATATAAAAAGCTCTAGATAATGCTGCTTTCCAGGTAGGGGATTATTATGGTAGTGGAGGTTTTGGTTTCCTCAATACTATTGGGGGGAAAAAAAAGTCACTCACAGGAGAGTGATTTTAATGATTTATCATGAACTTTAAGCTGTGTAAGGTGGGAAGAAATAATGCTAGTGTGTATGTATAAAAGGGTGGAAAGATCTATTTTTCTAGTTTCTAGTGTGTTGCATGGCTATAGGAATTGGGATACTAGAGGGAGAAACTGGGACAGACAAAGGAGGTGGTCAGAGAGTAGAAGGTATGAAACTGAAATTACGGATTTAGAATAATGAAATGACTTCAGAAAAAAAGTCTGAGCTATGGCTAAGAAGGTGAGTGGTTGACATGGAGAGGACAAGATCACTGAAGAAGAAAATAACTAGGAAGCCAAGTTTGGGAAGAAAATGCTTCAAAGATTCTGAAATCATCAATATTTTCATAAAATTCTGTACTTCACTTAAACTGGATGTGCTAAAAACCTTTCTTTCTAGTTTTGGTTGTATCTACTATTCATACAATATATACATTAGTGAAATATAATGTTACATGCATGTTTCCCTATAGGTAACTTCAAAATAAATTCTCACACAAAACATTGTCCATACCTTTTGCTGCATTATTAAAGGTTTCCAAACATCAGATTAGATCTATGTCCTGAATCACATCAAATGGACTGTAGAATAAAAAATCCTTTTGTCATTTTTTTTCATTTCTACTAACATACCTTAACTAACATCCTAGCACTATAAAACAGTGATGTCCAGTAGAAATAGAATGTGAGCCACATATATAATTTAGAATATTCTAGACATTTATAGGTTTGATTACTTTCTGATTGAAATAAAAGCTGTGCATACTGTGGAAAAAATAAATAAAATAAAATAAAATTTTCTAATAGCTCCACTTAAAGGTGTAAAAAGAGATAGATAATACTGCTCTAGTAACATATTTAACCCAATATAGCCAAAATGTTATCCCTTCCATGTAATGAATATGAAAATCACTAGTGATAGTTTATATACCTTTTTTAACCTTTAATATCTTGTATGTATTTAACACTTCTAACCTTATATAATTTGGACTAACCCTATTTTGAGGGCTCAACAGCCCTGTGATAATTGGCTACAAGAGTGAACAGCACAGGTCTGAATATCATATTTAATATTAAGTATAAAATATAGCAATGAAGCATCATATAGGCTTTATTTTCATTTATAGTTTTTAACTAATATTGGAACATTTTATTTTTCCAAGAAAAGTAAAAAAAAAAAAAAAAAAAGAATATTCTGTTGTACAAATGGCACCCAGGTGGATTAAGAGAATAAGTTTATTCATACCTTGATTGCAACCATTTTTACAGACCTTAAATCACATCCATAGTTCATCCTACTAGAACTCTATTTTATTTGTTCTATTATCTTGGACTCCTATTGGTGAAATGAAGACTTTGTTTCTCTGCATCTTTTCATTCACAGTACTGGCTTTCTTAATTCTGTGAGTCAATGTAAAATAGAAAATACTATAAAGAGTGTAATTCAGTAGATAATAACTAAATCACCTACATGTGTTCCATTCTAGAAACCAAATGCAGATTTTTCCATTTAAAAAGCTACCCTTCAATTTCAAATCATTAAATGTTAATTTGGTGTGATTATTTTTAAGACACATCTATTCTATACATTTTAATTTGTTTGTGAATTGAATAAATGGTCACTCAGCTTTGGCCCAAATGTTTTGTTTTTTTGGACAGAGAGGTTGCTTGCTCTTTTTAAACAAAGTTATTTAATCAATGTTCCTTGTTCTTTTAAGTTTGGAGATATTTTGGAATTTTTAAAATTTTTTTTATTTGAGTAGAGTTGGTGCAAAATGTTACATTAGTTTCAGGTGTAGAATGTCGTTTTTTTTGTTTTTTTTTTTTTAATGTTATGCTATGCTCCCCACAAGTGTGCTGTCACCACACAATGTTATTACGATGTCATTGACTATATTCCCTATGCTGTGTCTTTTATTCCTGTGACTCATCCATTCCATGAAACTTGTATCTCCTATTCCCCTTCCACCCATTCTGCTCATCTTCTCACTGCCTCCCCTCTGGCAACCATCAATTTGTTCTCTATACTATAGAACTCATTATTTTTGTTTGTTTATTTATTTATTTGTTTGTGTTTTTAGATTCCATGTATGAGTGAAATCATGATATTTGTCTTTCTTAGCGTGACTTATTTCATTTAGCCTCATGCCCTCTATGTCTATCCATTTCATTGCAAATTTCTGCCATGTGTTAATCTGAGAGTCATAAAAATGGTGAAAGCCACTTTCAGTCCAATCACATTATGTTATTAAAATTCCATATGATATTTTCCCCCAATATACTTATTTCTGATGTCTCAATTTTTTTCAGGCAAATTGTTAAAGAAAAATCTTCTCTAAAGTTTACTACTATTGATATTACTTTTTCCCTTTTTCTTCCTAAAGCCACAAAATTGTTATCTTCCTCTTTAAATTATTTAGAAGATAGGTATCTATTTAGAGGCATACTGGATTTTTCAGTTTAGATAGCATTATTTACTAAAGCCTTCTACCACTTCAATATTTTCTTAGGTACTATTAACTTGAGTCCTGCTATCAACCTAAATGTCCCTCAGGTTCTAACATTTTACTCATGCATGGCTCCTATAATGATTTCACAGCTACTCTCCATTATCTGTCACTGCTTCCAGGAAGATGAATTTATTTACCTTTGTGAGGTATGGGGGTAGAGATGGGTGGGGATCACAGTGACTGAAGAAGCATATGCCACATGGAGAACCAGCCAGTTTTTATTTTAGATAAAGTCTTTTATTTTCTTTTAAGTTTTGCTTTTTCTTTTTTTAAACATCTGAAAGGTTTATAGCACATGCATATTAGATAGCTTTTAAGATATTCAATGTTAATTATAAATGGTAGCCAAAATCATATAAATGGTAGTCAAAGTCAAAAGAGAAAGAAGACAGAGTAGGGAAGAGCCGTAAGTTTTGAGGTCCGAAGACACAAATAGAATGCTAATTCTGTGGACCTCTCTGCTTGCTGCATATTTCTTTTGCACTTTTTCTTTTAAATTTTTATCAAAGTCTTAAAAAATCTTTATATCTAAATGCTACCATTAAAAATTGTTTCAGATATACCACATCTACAGCTCCTGCTAAAAATGAGCAACTGTTCAAACTGTTTACCAAAGTTCTGATGCTTTTCCAATTTTTTTTTTCAATGTTTGGATGTTCTACATAAAAGAAAGAAAATGGATGGACTTAGAAATAAACATAAAAAGACTAATTATTCACATATGGCTCTTCATCTTACTTATTTGTGTAATGTTTTAGATTCTTTAACAGTACCTTTCAGACTTTGCATAAAGCATGACCTTGAATAAAATAGGCACTTAGTAAAGACTTCACATTAACTGGTGTGAAATTATCATGAGCTGCAGGTTCCCCAGCCATTCTCTTGATATTGTTTAGTATAGAAAACAAGGCCAAGTTTATATCTAGCACTTTTCCTCAGGAAATTATCAAGTAGAATGTCTTTGGCTCCTTCCTGTGTTTGGTTCACACGGTCTCTCTCTTGAGTCTTGGCACAGTCTTTCTTCTAATATCGAGTTTCCCGGCACAACCTTCCAGTTCAACAGTTGTCCTTTTCAAACAAAAATAGAAATACATGCCTACAAACCTCACAAGTCCTTCTTTTTAACTGTTAGTGAAGAGGAAAAATACCCAGAGCAGGAGCAGGCCAGGAGGCCCCAGAAGATGGAAAGTTAGTAACAACAATAAGCTAGAGATAACTAGAAGCCCTACAGGGATAAGAGATAACCAGATGCTTCCGCTTCTGTAAACAGTCTTCCCACCACAGACTCCCTACGCTACTGCTCCCCACTACAGCAGCCCCTGCTCCCCCACTTTAAACCACCTACCAGCAGTCAGCATAGTCCTTGGAACCTGACTGCCTACAGTCCCCTATAAAATCGTATAACCCCAAGGGCCAGGGCCCAGAGCTTCCAGCAGAAGCTCATCTAGATCTTCCTGGAGTAGAATAAATCTGAGGTCTCCTACTCTGAGTGTAATTTGGACTCTCACCAGCCTGATTATTTTCCGCAACATTAGAAAAATAAATCTATGTGAACTAACTAATTCACACCAAAAGTGGAGAGACTGAAAGCTGACTCAATGTCTACAATATGTTTCAATTTCAATGGCAGTTAAATTAAATTTCTGAGATTTCAGTAAAAACTTTTATTGTTGTTGGTATTCAAAACTCTCATATTGTACCAGGCACTTATTTTCCACACCTGATATGTTCATAGCTTGGATGACCTCTGAAAACCCAGTGAAATAATTTTAAAAACACTGCAATTTGATTATGTTAAGATACAATTAAAATAAAGTAACAAATTATTTTTTCAAGTATATCCTAGATTGAAAGCTAAATTTTTAAGCATACTAGATCTCCCCCAAATTGGTTGTCTTTCAAATGAGTCAATTTGATACTTAATTAAGAGGGAAATCACTCTCTAAACATACGAAAGACATGCAGTGCAATAGACCTATAAGTACACATAGCCCAAATAGTTAATATGTTTGATGCATAAAATAAAATTGTTTTAAACCAGAGGTGCAAAAGTAAGCATCTAAAATTAACTTATGTTTTAGTCAGGATTTTTAAAATTATTCTGATTTTGAATATTGTTTAAATACCTATATACTCTGCCTAGCTATAGTCTCCTGGACTCCCATCATTTATAACAAAGACTTCACACATTTAATCCACCTGAATTTTGAAGATTTAAAATTATGTAACATCCACCTTAAATTTAGGAAGGATTCTTCCCCACCCCCGCCGCGCCGTAAAACTGTTTTGACAGGTGTGGGAAGTCCATCTTTTCCTAGCAATAATAGAGTCCTGTGTCTACAATGCAGCCATTCAGCAATCAAATATCCATGTTTAAAATATTTAATCTCAGAATATAGTGTGGAATGGAGTTCATGTGGATCTTGATACCACCCCTGGATTATGACCTCACTCAGTCATTCATGTCTGAGCTTAATCTGCCAATTCTGGCCACCTTCCCAACATCCTGTGGATGATCACACAAAAATGGACACCAGTTAAAGTGGTTAAGGGTACGTTTTGTTCAGTAATAGTATTGCAATAGGGAATAAGGTCCATTGTGAATTGAACTCAAATTCATAAAACAAAAGACAGGAGACTTCTTTGACTGACATGTACCAAAAGAAGGTACTGAAGGATGTTAAGGAGGGTTAGTCCATGGGACTAAGCCACCTGGATTTGTTAACAGGAACTTATCCAGAGAAGAAACATTTTTATCTTTATGGCAACAGGCAGTGATGTAACTGGAAGCCAGGCACCCACTAAAGTCAGGCCTTGATTCTCCCAAAGGTATTGGGCTGGAGAAGCTGAGGTTATCTCCATGCATATTTGCATTTCAAAGAACTAGCTCTCAAGTCCAGAAGGAAACAATATTGGGTGACAGATTTACATCTCAATGAGCAGAGAAATAATGTAAAATTGCAGGATTTCTAAAGTAACTGATCTAAGAGGGACTGGAACAGACAGCCAATTTTCCTGGTAGCATAGGACTTCCTCGGGCAGGCTTTTTTTTTTTTTTTTTTTTAATTTGTGGGAGAGAGAGAGAGCAAGAGAGAGCAGGCAGTGGGGAGGGACAGTTGAAGAGAAGAGAGAGAAATGAACTTCCGCTGAGCAGGGAACTCAATACAGGGCTGGATCCCAGGACCCTGAGATCATGACCTGAGCTAAAGGAAGGCAAACCCTGAAGCAAGAGAGCCACCCAGGCAGTCCTCAGGCAGGCATTTTAAGAGGGCCTGGGATCATCCTAGGCTCAGGGTCTTAGGCTACTAGAAGCCAGGCTAGACTTAGTTAATTCTCTTCGTGGAAAAGTTTGAATACAATCATTTTCCCTTAGAGTTCTGCAGTTCTCAATACTAGCATTTGTTAGATTTTTTTTTCCCTTTCATTACATTTTACTTGACTGATATATTGTGATTTTAGTTAGGGTTAATAACCACAAAACAAAGTGAAGATGCTAGTGTGTTAAACATGAGGTAATACTATTTGTTAATACACACACAACAAAGCCTAGGAATTCTACATCAGATATTATTTTTTTTGAAGGGCCAAAGTAACTTCATTTTAAGGCAGTAGCCATTCTGTTATTTACATTAAACTGTGAGTGTCCAGTCTGCTTATCAAGGCCCAAACTGCTCTGGCCGCTCCCTGCAACTTTAACCTCCCTGGCCCACCCTGGTAATCAGCAGAGCAACAGCATCTACAACTCCCACCCTGGTAATCAGTAGAGCAACAGCAACTTCAACTTTCCCGCCCTGGTACAAACAACTTTCAAAAATATCCCCTGGACAAAGTAGCCAATCCCCCGTTGTTAACCGCCAGTTCTGCTTCTGTACTCCCTGCTTGCTAAAGCGCGCGCTCCCTGAGACCAATCAGGTTATGCCAAATACCCTTTTCAAATGTCAACCGATCAGTCCCACTCTACCTTGTTTGTACATGCCTATAAAAACCTTGCATTTACTCACCTCGGGGCCTCTCAGCATCACCGCTTGCGAGTGCGCAGAGGACCGGGTTCGAACCTGCAATAAACGACCCTTGCCGCTTGGCTTTGACTCACGTCTCTGGTGGCCTCTTTGGGGAATTCTCGTGACTCCAGGCATAACATTTTTTAACTTTTTTTCTGGTTTGTTTAAATACTGTATTGATTAAATCACATTTTTGTAATAAAAATTTCTGAAGTTTATACATTTTTACCCTGACAATGTATACCTATGTGTCCTTAGAAAAAGTCATAGTGTAGGGGACCAAGAGCTGAGTAGTGATAGTCCAGGAAGCCAACCACAGCTTCAGAGTGAAGTCATTGTGTGAACGGAGGAAATATTCATAGCATTTATGCCTCTGTTCTCTGATCCAATAGTGAAGAATATTTGATTAAATAATCCCTAAAGAAATTTATGGCCCCAATACTATATATTTATGTATCTAATTTAATAACTTTACCAATCCTGTCTATATGCCATAAATACACTAAAAACTATGTGGCAGGCTAAAAGATATAGGATTTTCCCAAAATTTAGAAAGTAAAGCACAATGGTTTATCAAGATGTCTTCTGTGGGTGTTGGAGGGATATTTCTCACTTCAGAATAATTGCGATCTGTCACAAGGATACCCCAAATTCATGCAATCATTTGGAACATTTCTTTCTGTGCTACCTGTACAACGACATCATTTATTTTCCATGTCAAGTATCCACAACCAAAATACATTCTCTATTCATGTGTTCAATCCCGTGGTTATTCACTTTGTCAGTTTTTGTCCACATCTTCTTAAGAATTTGTCACCACAATTTTACTGAATAAATATATAGAATTCTTCAACAATTGTAACAGTCTACATTTACTGTGACTTCATATGCAGGCACACAGAGAAAAATTATTATTTGGGGTATAAAATATGGACAATCACCAAGTTAACTTCACTTTGCACTAATTATTTTTAAATTTACCTAAATAAGAAGGTTATTTTAATGCTTTCATTTTTAGTATTTGCTTCATCTGTCAGCATCTACATGCTACTAAAAATTAGTTAATATATACTTCTATTTATATTAACTAATTTTTAGTAGCATGTATTTTTCCTGATTAAAAAA